>JAODAL010009783.1:0-108731 GCA_025379985.1 Phyllomedusa bahiana
CCCTTTTCCGATTTAAATTGTGCCACCCTGCCCTCATCTGTTGCCGGGGGACCTCCACCTGGTGTTGTCCCATCTGTGCCCAAATACTGTTTTTCCGCCCCAAAATGCCCTTGTGCCACTGTCTGACCTCATCTGCTGCCGCCGTGCCCTCCACCTGTACATTGGCCACCGTGGCCTAATTTTTTTTTGCCCCTCCGAATGTCATTGTGCCACTGCTGACCTCATGTGCTGTGGCTGCCCCCGTTCCCCTCCACACTCATCACTAATGTTGCCCCTTAGCTCTAGTTTTTTTTTTTTCCAGCTTTCGCACTTTACTTTATCAGGTACATTCCCGCTTGGGTTTTTTTTGGTCAGTTTTCCCCTTTTAAAAGTCCCCAAGGGAAATTTTTATAGTGAAGGTTTTAAAGAGCGGCGGCGTCATGTGCGTGTCATACTAAAAACAAATTGTATAAAGGGCCCAAAAACCAAGCGCCCTCTGCATATTTAAGCAGGGCAAACGTTCTACAGCCCCCTGCAGGTTGGGGCCCAGCTGGAAATAGCTTTTTTTTAAAACGTGATTGTCCCGAAGTAATTCGGACCGAAACGAATTTTGTCGGAAAATTCCGGCCGGGGGGGGGGGGGGGGGGGGGGTTCGGCCTTCTAGTTCTAAGGGTTTTTGTTATGTTTTTGACAATACCAAATATGCGGTTTTTCCTTAGTTTTAGTACTGAAAAAAAAAAAAAAAACATTATCGCCGCAGCGCCATGATCTGCAACCAATAACTTTCCCCCTTTGGATTGTGTGAGGTTGATTTTTTGGTCTTTTTTATTGGTACCATTTTGGTAGATAAAACTTTTTTGATCCTTTTTTTTCCCAATATTTGGGGGTGTGAAATGACCAAAAAAAATGCAAATTTTTACAATAGCCGTGTAAATATACCCTTATGGGTTTACACGGTATCTTTTGATTATATTTTGCAGCAATATTTGTAATCCCAAAACCCGGAATGGATTAAACCAGAAGGGTAAACTCTTTCCCTTTGACTTTTCTCTGTGTAGGCTCCACTCCTGTTTCTGGCTTAGCCTAGGATCACATTAATCCACCAGCATGATATACTGTAACGGTCTTAGGTAGAGCTGTAACGGTCCTAGTTAGTGGATCCACTGGGCCACCACAAGCGAAGCCACACCAGGGAGCGTAGTCTAAGTGGTTCAGGTTTTCACCAGAGCCCGCCCAAAAACGGGATGGACTTGCTTGCAGGGGATTCCACCGGTCACTACCATGATGCGAAATGCTTTGCGGTGGTGGCCAAGTATAACGCAGTACCGATCGGCAGGCAAAATGGGTTGTCAGGACGCGGTAGGTCAGGACTGCAGCGAAGGATCGTGGTCGGTAGACGTAAGCCAACAGGAATGGTACACAGAATAGGCAACCGGAAACGTTGAAGGGTCTCCTCGCATAGGTTTGAGCAATATGGAATTGGCGAGTACCCGGAAAATTTTATGGGGTCAGCGGCCGGCAACACCAATTTTTTAAATAACCCAGGCGCGCTGGCCTTATTAAATTTCACAGATGCATGGCGCGAGAGTGCCATAAGGAGTGAGGGGACACGCTGCTCCGGCTCGCAGGATGGCAAGAGGGACAGAGCAGGAGCAGTGGTCAGGTAGAATAGGGCGCCCGAGGGAGCGGGTGCGCCCGCGGACCGCGGGGCCACCCGCCCCCGGCGAACTGGGGACAACGGGGTTACAAGCGCGCCCGCACCACGGGCTGCGGCGCTGCTTGTAACAGTACCCCCCCTTAGGTCTCCCCCCTCCCTCTGGCCTGCATAAATCTCCGAAGCAACCCTTGGTTCCATGATTTGTACCTCCGGCTCCCACCGATCTCTCCCAGCCCGAACCCCATTCTATCAATAAGGAAATGACGTTTCCCCTTGATGTCTCATGGCCAAGAATTTCTTTAACGGCGAAGACATAGAGGTGTCGGCCACCGGGGTTGGAGGTAAACAACCCTCGGGTTACCTGTCAAGGACAACGGCTTAAAGGCAGGGATAACATCAACGAGTTAGGGATCTGATCGAGGGGGAACCGGAGCTTGTAGCACAGGGTTAATCTTCTTCAGGACCAGGAATGGGACCGAGGTAGCGGGGACCAGTTTGTAGGATGGAATCTTCAGGCGGATATATTGGAGGATTAGCAGACTGTTATCCAGGGAGAGAACGAGGGGGGAGGCCTCTGTACTTTTCCGCCACGTAGCTTCAATAGGGTGGAGGCCTGATGCAGAGAGTGCTGTTCCAATCGCGTCTCCAGGTCACGAACCAAGGTGTACACGGCTGGGAGTCAGAGGCTGAAGACAGTGGGAGGGGTGGGCGTATAGCGGGGAGGGCGAATTGGAGATAGCCTGCGCCGGCGGGGTGAGCCCTCGCGCGTGGTGTCGGGGGTGGGGGGGGGGGGGATATAGTCCATAAACTACAAAAAATGGAGAAGCGCCTGCAGACTCCGAGTCCAGAGAAATTTTATGCAAATTCTGCCCGGGTTACAGGCGCGGCAGTCTACTATCTTTTTTTTTATCTTGCTGGGCCGACCAAAATGCCGCAGATAATTTTTAAGCATCCTGGTTGACTCTTTCTCCCCCGACTTTTGACTCTTTCCACCTGAGGAAGGCCATGCAAGCGGAATACATACATGAAGAAAAGTGTTGCAAGACGAGGCGCGGAGGGCAACCCGGGCAGTGATACGATCCACGATGACCCTGATGACCGTATTACCGGCTGACCGCGGATGTTCCGTAATGAAATCATTGGGCAATTTGGGACCACGGGACGGTCGGAATGGGCAGCAGCAGAAGCAAGCCCGCAGGCTTGAATTGGGGTGTCTTGTTGCGGGCACACGAAGAGCACGCATCCACAAAGTCCTTGACATCATTGACAAGGTCAGGCCACCAATAGTAGCGGCATTTAAGGCTGAGCCGTCTTTCATATCCCGGGTGCTGCAATCCAAGAGCCATGGCCCCTCTTCATGGATTCTCCCCCCGCAGCGGCAGGTGACGAAAAGTTAAGTCTTGCCAGGAGAATCTGCCGAAGATCCTCCGAAGTCGCAGCAACTGATGGTTAGGTGGAATGATGTGTGTGGAGGGGAATCTCTCCCACGACGTCGGAAGCCCGCCGACAGGGGGCATCCGCCTTGACGTTCTTATCGGCAGGGCGGAAATGGATAGTCGAAGTTAAAGCACGAGAAGAAAGAGGGCCCAACAAGCAGCGGGATTAAGAGCTAGCCAGTCTGGAGATACACTGATTTTGTGGTCCGTGTAAAATAGTAACCGGATGTCGAGCCCCTTCAAGCAGATGAACACCATCTTCTAGGGCCATTTAATGGCCAACATGCTCGCGGTCACCAATCGTGTAGTTCTTTTCTGAAGGAGGGAAACGTTTTAGAGAAGAACCCACACGTGACAGACTTGCCCTTGGAATTCTCGCTGAGAGTGCACCACCCCTGCTCCTACGGACGACGCGTCCACCTCCAGAAAAAAAATGGTTTCTCAAATGTCCCGGGCGAGACAGGAAGGGGGGCCAAAGGCTAAGGCCACCTTGAGCCGGGAGAAGCATCTTCGGCCGCTTGGGCCCAAACCTAGGGATTGCCTGACTTCTCAGTAAGGGCCACAATGGGAGCCAACAGTGTCGAGAAGTGTGGTGATAAACTGGCGGGTAGTAATTTTGCAAAGCCACAAGAACGTTGGATGGCCAAAAGGCCAGTTGGACGAGGCCAATGGCAGGACGGCAGACTGTTTGGCCGGGTACTTTGAGTCCCTTGGCGGAGACATTTATCTAGGAAGGGCAGGACTGGACTGATTAAACTGGACACTCTTTAATTGGCGAAAAGGCGATTCTCCGAAGCAAATGACTGAGGACCTGGCGCACATGGAAGTCGTGGGACTCCTGGGAATCAGGCAAGAAGATCAGAATGTGTCCTGATACACGACCCACGCAAAAAATATAAGAGGTCCCTGAAGATCTCATTAACAAACCCCTGAAACACTGCAGGGCGTTGCAGAGCCGATTGGGCATAACTAGGTATTTCGAAATGCCGTGCGTGTTGAATGCCGTTCCATCGTAGCCCTCCCGGATACGGATTAAGGTTATAGGCCCGTCGCAAAAGTCAGTTTGGTGAAGATCTTTGCCCGCGAAGCACGGTCGAAGAGCTCCGTGATCAGCGCGCAGTGGGTAGCTGTTCTTCACTGTATCTTATAAGACCGTGGTAGTCGATTCAGGAACAGCGAGGCATCCTTTTTTTCAACAAAGAAGAAGCCTGCTCCCGCCAGTGAGGAGGACTTGCGGATGAAGCTTTTCTGAGGTTCTCTGATTGTAGTCAGAGATGGCCTGAGTTTCGGGAAATGACAGTGGGTATACTCTAGCCCGAGGTGGACTCTTGCCAGGAAACAGGTCGATTGGCAGTCGTAAGGGCGGTGTGGCGGCTAGGACTCAGCCGGTTTTTCAGAGAATCGTGGCGAAAATCCTGGTATTCAGAGGGAAGACCTGGCAGGGACCTGTAAGAATGATGAGGTGGAAATGGGCCCGGGAAAGGCCGCGGAACTGTGAGACAGCGATTCGGGAAGTCGGAGCCACAGCGTAGAAATCTACCCCGGTTTTCATCGAGGGTCGGGGCATGGAGCTGTAGCCCGGAAGACCCAAGAGGTTAGGGAGGATGTCGAGTGGAGGACGTAGAAGGTGATCTCCTCCTTGTGTATGGCCACCTCGCGGAGAGACAACGGCTTGGTCACGTACCGTATGGCCCACTAAGCTAGCTCGCCACTCACGGAGGATATCACCAGGGGCTTCTTCCAGTCGGGTCACCGGAAGGCGTTACTGGGACACCAGGGTGGAATGAATAAAGTTCCCGGCGGATCCTGAAATCCAGAATGGCGGGCAACCCGAAAAAGCGAGTCCGGAACCCGAGAAAACCTTCAACCTCCATAGTAAGATGTCGAGAGGAAGTGTTCACACCCAGGGATGCCTCTCGAAATAGCCTAGGTGCGGGCGTTTCCCTGCCGCTGTGGGCCGAGCGGGCAACATGCGGATGTGATCCGGGCTGGACAGTAAAGGCACAATTTATCTTGCCCGACGGCGGGAAAGCTCCTGTTCGGACAGATTGTGCCCGGTCACCTGCATGGGTTCTTCACCTGGTAGGAAGTGAAAGCGGATGCTGGGGTCTTTGGAAGACCGGGGCCAGGTGAGGCAAACGGCGTGTCGGGCGAGTCACGTTCCTGGCGTAGTTCCTCTTGTCGCTCGGCGAAGGAACATCAATCCGAGTGGCTTAGGTGGACCAGTTCGCTTAGAGAGGAGGGATCTCTATAGCCGCTAAGGGTGTCCTTAACTCTGCCGGGACAGGCCCTTTTTAAAGTGGACATAGGGGGCGTCGTTCCAGGTAAGCTCCGACGCCAGGGTCCGCGTAACGGAACTGAGTTAGTCGCGACAGAGGAGTCCCCTGGTGGAGGTTCTGTAGAGCGGGTCTCTGCAGAGGATGCCCGTGCGGCCTTCAAAGACACTGTGGAACTCTGAGAGGAAAGTTGTAGGTACAGTCGTTACCGGATCGCCGGTCCCAGAGAGGGGTGGCCCAAGCTAGAGCCTTACAGGGACAGCAGACTGACCACGAGGCCACCTTGGAAAGTTTTCAGTGGGAAATGGACCGGCCATCAACTCACGTGCAATCGAGCACTGGGTAAATAAATTCCCCTCCACAGTTGGGAGTCCCGTCAAACTTGTCAGGTAGTGGTAAGCGTAGCCGAGAATGTCCGTGGAGGCGGAGTGTCGCCACAGGAGGAGGAGTCGGCGGCTGTGGTTTAGCCAGGAGCAGCTGAATCATGGCGGACCTACTGGTTCAGCTGCTGGGCTTTGTTGCGCTAGTTGATGAGGACTGCTGTGCCACTCTATCGCCGTGTGATACGGTTCACTGGCAGAGGTACCTTGGCGGGATCCATGGCCTGGATCTTACTGTAACGATGCAGGTAGTGGATCCGCTGGACCACCTCAGCGTTGGTGTAAGCCGTACCAGGGGGACGGAATCTAAGTAGACCCCGGTTTTCACCAGAGGCCCGTCGCCAAAAGCGGGAATGGACTTGCTGCGGCTGGAGAACTACCGGTCGTCCCCTGGGTGACTTGCTTGCGGTTGGCAGCCAAGGCAGTGCGTGGTACGATTCGTGAGGGTAGGGCGGAGTCGGGGGAACAGGCAGGAGATCAGGACAAGGCGGCAATGGTTAGTGGTCAGGAACAGGAGCGTACGAGGTTCGGTACACGGAAGTCAAGCTACGAGGCACAAGAAGCTTTCCCTAAGGCTGTACGGCACTAAAAGATCCGGCAAAGGTGACCCGGTAAGGAAGAGGGTTAAATAGGGTCACCTGCCAGCCTATAAACAATAATGGCGTACTGGCCTGTAAATCCTCGGAGCCGGCGCGCGCGCCTAAGGCGCGGGCGCGCGCACGCGGCCGGCCAGGAGGACGGAGGACTCAGGAGCGCGAGGAAGGTAGGGGGAAAGCCGGGACCCGACCCGCGGGCCGGCAGGGGCCGCGGGGACCCGAAGGTGACAGCAGAGTGCGCCCGCAGCCAGGTGCGAGGGGCTGGCGGGGGACAACCGATGACAGGATTTAAAGATATGTAGGATGCATCAGTAGAACACTGAAAACCCACATTAGAGAACATTCTAGAAATATCTGCCTAGAATACCTATCTGCCTAGATACTCTATGTGTCCCCACACATAGAGTATCTGCACACTATAAACGCCACCATAATCAAGACATGATGGGATTAAAATTTAGTGGTTTGAATTGATTTCAAAATGGTGGAGGGGTGATGACACACAAAATAAATGAATAAAAGAGAGGGCTGCTGGATTTATCAGTTGGATGCCTTAATTTTGAATGGGCTCAATATAGATTTCAAAACCAATTTTTTTTGTATAAAAATAACCTCACTTACCAATTTTTCTAAATCAATGTCTGTAGATAAGAAAAAAAATGTTCATGACTTTTTTTTGTTCGCTTTCTTTTGTTCGCTTTCTTTCTTTTCCTTCATTTTATTAGCAGAGTGTCCAATATATTTCCCCATTCATTAGAGTGATTTACCACTACAAATATTCAATTGGTTATCTCATATCATGTGAATCAGAGCTGATGGTAGGAGGTCACTTCTCCTCTTTTATTCACAATATATTCTTTTTCATATCGGAAGCCAATTGGACAGAGTATGTCAGGTGAATTTGTCCTGATTGGTTGTGATAAGTCATGTGACATTGTTAGGGTGGATGTTCTTATCTCGTTATAATGTTTCATATTGTTGGACCTTATTATTTTTTAATTTATTCTCTATGATTTTTAGGATTTCTTAGATTGGGGCCTGTTTATGTAGTATTTTTTCAAAAAAAGATTTTTGGATGAGTGAATTAACCATAATTTTTATCACTATATATATATGGACATATTGATGTTTGTTCAATATATTGCCTTTTTGTGTATTTATTTTTTTATGTATAATTGATTTATAATTATTTTTTATGTATATATATTTTTATATTTTGTTGTATGTCACGCTCAAAGATATTTTGATATTTTGAGTGTTTTGAGTGTAATTGGAACAACGGGTGTGTTGTTTGGTATTTTAATCTAAGCTGGTCACCAGGATGACATAAACTGAGATGGCTTAAAGTGGTACTCTGGAAATGACGAAAACTAAATAGATAAACTACATGTTCTTTTTGTCTTGGGAGATAATCATTTTAGAAGAACAAATTGGTCGCAGGCAATTTAGTCAGCAGAAACATGTCCTACAGGAAGCGGACAAACTATGAGTTACATCCTGGGTTATGCTGAGTGACATAACTTGGCACGAGCTGTGCTCAGCTGTCTGACAGACCTGCAGTATGAGGGACGACTCTGCTGAAGTAGAAAGGAGACTGAGGGTTTGTATTTTACATGGTGTGGAAATAGTATATAGAGGAGGGGAATTGGGCTGTGTGGGAAATTGTAGTATTTCAGAGAGCGTGTGGGATAGTGGACCTGCCTCCTGGTGGTCACACTCAGTGGATTTTCATATGTGTGAACTTATAATTTTATGTATTGTGTTGCTTTCTTTTTGTTTGGCCACAAGATACCACACTGTTTCGGTTTCTGTTTGTATGCAAATTAGAGGAATTGTGATAACTGACACGAGGGCAGCTGCACATATTAGGCTAAGCTGGAGGAGACACAGAGAGATAAGGAGAGGACTGATGCTGGAGCAAAGGATTGTCTCCAGCTTTCTTTGAGCCCTGAAATGTGAGCTGGCCCAAGAAAGATAGAAGGGGAGTAGGCTGTTACAATGATTTTATTTTTATTTTTACAATTTTTTTTAATTTTTTTTTACTGTTGGCAATAAAGAATAAAACTGTGAAGGATGGAACACTCTGCAGAGACTCGAAAGGAGTTGACTACATTAGGGATATCAGCTCCAAAAGAGGATTCTTCACCTCAGTGTGGTAACTGCCGGCCACCGCAATGTTACACCTGGGTCAAAAGTGTGCTCGCTAATGAACTAAGACTGTTTGCAGGCCTGTACTTAGTCAGTAGGGCAGGTTTTATTTCAGGCACATATGTGTTTACCCAAGTAAGCCTTCTGAATTTGGGACACTGGATGGGGGCTTCTTGTTATAGCACTGTTTTTATGCAACTGGTTTGCATGTGAGGAGGATCTGTATATTATAGATATATATATATATATATATATTTTTATATAGTATATATATATTATATTATTTATATATATATATCTATTTATATATTTTTCTGGGGGATAGCCGAGGTAGTGCGGGTTAAGTTGTAAGCTGTCTAGTGCTGTACCACGAGCGCGCCTGTTGATCGGCTGCACACACAATTGTTCCTGTCTTTGTACAGTATTAAAAAGGTAGAGGGTGTTTGGCCTTTCAACAACCCCGTGGGTAGTAAACTTATCATGCAAAACCGAGGGCACGATCTCGGTGGTGTTGCATGTGCAGCATCCAGGGGTACCTGTACAATTTTGTACAGGTGTGTTGGGGAATTTGTTCACCATACTTTCCTGAAATGTTTAGTAAATTATATGTTGTCGAACGGGGTGTTGGAGTATTTTACTTTGCTCGTGACTTCGCTGTATTCCAGTAAGCCTGCCTCGGTACTCGACTTACAAGCGTGCCTAGCAACCGTAGCTCCTCCACTTGCAGTGAGGAGTAAGATCCAACAGCAATAATCATGTGTTAGAACAGTGTTTGAAGTAGCTCACACACTAGGATTGAGACAGATAGTTACTGCATTTCTTTTCTATTACTGCCACTATATGTTTGTATTTTGGGGTTTTATCACACAACCTTTAAAGGGCCAAACCTTGCTTGGGTGAAAGTGAATACTGTTTCAAAGTGTTCCTATGTGAAAAACTTTTTTAAAAACTTGTTTTTTTTTGGGGATATCAATTTTAGCATAAAAAAACCTTTTGTTTCTTGTGAATCGGCGGTTCTGCATTACTTTTCTTTATTTTATTTTCTTTTCTTTATTTCCCATAAAACCAGGTTAAAATTGTCTTGCTGCCGTGGTAAAACTGATGCTGTTGTTTTATGAAATAATAAAAGGACATTTGAAAATGGAATCTGATCCTGAAACAAGGATTTTTGCCTGTGATCGGAATTAACAAACCGTGGTAGCTTAAAAGTGACTTGTTTTTTGATTTACTATTAGATTTTGGATCAGTCTTTTGTTCACTTTTTGCTCTTGTCATTTATTTGATAAAAACAGATTGAGCATTTAATTTTTTTTCCTTTGTATATCTGCCCATAGATCGATCAATATTAATGTGGATATATACTGGGGGCATTATTTTCAGTTACCTGAACTGAGGGAGCAATATTTAACAGCTAACTAACTGAGGGGGCTATATACTACAGTTCCCTAATGAAGGGCAATATATTATACAGGTACCTAACTGTAGGGGCAATTTAGATACTGCTACTAACTGAATGGCATTATATACAGCTACTGAGGGGCAAAAATATACTGCTACCTAATATGAGAGGCAAATTATACAGCTAGCTTATCTTGATGGATTTATATACTGCTACCTGAGGGGCAATATATACAGTAACCTAACTGTGGGGCATATATACAGTTCCTAACTGAGGGGCATTATTACAGCTATTAACTGAGAGGCACTATATTATGATACCTACATACGAGGGACATTTTATACAGCTACTACCTAAGGAGTTGGGCATCAATATACAGTACCTTAAATGGAGAGACATTTTATACAGATACCTAATCTAAGGAGGGGTTTATATTTTACAGTAACTATATAAGAGAGGGGAATTATATTCATCTACCTATCTAAGGAGGGGCACTTATATACAGCTACCTAACTAAGGAGGGGATCTATGTACCTACCTACTGACCAAGGGGGCCTATATGTCTACCTATGTACTGGGGAGCCTATATACTTATTTAATATAAACACTACAAAAATTATGAAGTGCAGAAATAGTTTCTACAGAAACAGGGAATGGGTAAGGAGCTGCTTAAAAAAAATTGGATTCTACGATTTGTGTGGTAAATTCTGCAAAGACGATTCGTGGCTGGGAGAAGTCATAATGACGGTCTGGGCCAAAAGGAAAAAAACCAGGGAAAGATGACCACTCTGATCACAGAAGACATCACCGGTGAGTCACTGGCTGTAACTATACTATAACTACTTCTATGTCTGCAGAGCCTGTGTACACTGTTAGTCACTATGTGGTGCTCGCATGTGGTCAGGGTCTGGCAGTATTATTTAGGCCTAAGGGAGTGGTAGAATTGATATTGGTATTGTTATAGTAAACAGTTGACTGGTAATTGTGGGTTGCATCTTGCATCTATGCACAGGTGTATTATTTAGTGACCATACGATTTAGAGATATTACACTATTATACATATATTAGTTTTTTTGAAAATGCAATTTTGTCAGTGCTAACTTTGTTTTACATTTTACTGAGATTATGGACAGGATCTAGGTGAAATTTGTGGAAAATTTGTGACAGAAATGTACTTTTTTATCTTTAAAAATACATGCAGCAGCTCATGATGTGGTGTGAAAAATACTGTGTGAACACCGTCCTACTGAGCAAAACGTAACACAGAGGGGCTGGGCCCCGGATGTTTAAGGACCCTAGCAATACGCCATGCCTCTATCACCCTCCACCCTATCCTGAGACATAAAGGTCCTCTTTATCATTCCTCCTATTGTGCCATGGCTGCACAGAATGGAAAGATGGCGGCACATGTGCATCTCTCTCCATTCATTTCAGTGGGATCACCAAGTATAACCAAGTACACTCATTCAGCAGTGCTCAGAACTATCATAGAAGAGAACAGAGAGAGCCACTCATAAATGACAACCTTTCTGCTCTGTGCAGCCAAGGCACAGATGAGGACAGGGGATAACAGGCTATATGGCATACCTTTAGAAGATACTTGTAAGTGACCAAGGTAAAATGTACTGTATGTAGAGATGGGCGACTTTCTCAAAAATTCGATTCGGTTACTTCGCCGAATTTTCCGACAAAAATAAATTCGGTCCGAATTACTTCGGCATCGGAATTCGCGTTAAAAAGCAGCTTATTTCCAGGCTGCAAGAGCCTGCAGGGTGCTGTAGAACGTTGTTCCATGCTTAATATGCAGAGGGAGCTGGTTTGGTCTTCTTCATACAATGTTGTGTTTTTAAAAAGGGTATGACACGCCAGATGACTTGTCCAGGCGCTCTCTTAAGAATCGCTTCACTATTAAATTCCCTGGGCACTTAGAGGGCAAAAAACTGACCAAAACTGAGCGGGAATGTAGCCTGATAAAGTATGCCAGCGAAAGCTGGGAAAAAAACTAGCTGAGTGCTCAGGGTGGCAACATTAGTGACAAGAGTGTGGATCGGTGACGGCGGCAGCCACCAGCTAGCATGAGGTCAGGCGAGTGGCACATGATATTCTGGTGGTGGCGCAAAACTCGAGGAGCCACAGACCTCGTGGCACAATGACTGAGAGCGGAGGTCACGGTGCAGCAGTATGAGGCAGGCAGGGCACAATGACATTGGTGGCGGACCAAATACAGTTATTAGGGCACAAGTGTTTTGGCGGCAGTTGGCCACACGTGCTTTGTATCACAGTGTTGGATTTGTGAGAGGTCACGACAGCTCCTGGCATAGCCAGCATTGTAGATAATGGCTTGTGGGCCACAAATGACAATTACTGGAGGAGGCCCCCCCCAAAAAACAGGTATTAATTTATTAGGGCCACCTGTGTGGCAGAAACATGTTTTGCTGAGTTGTGTTTTTGGTAATGGCCTAACATTACTCCCTGTGTGGATGTCAGTCACGGACGGGCAGACTGCTGTGTTTTTTTTTAAAGCATAGTCCAGCACCAGTTATGTTTGTTTTGTTGTCATTGAGGTAATGTATTTAGTATCCAGTGAGGTTGAGTTATATTTAAGTGTTGTGTTTAAAAGTAGCGGGGCGCAAGCAAGCAGGAGCAGTCAGTTTTCGATATGAGGAGAGTAGTTGATTCGGGGGCTGCTGGTTTTTAGCAGTAGCTTGTTTTTATGCATGTGAAGTTTCTGAGTATGTGATTGGGTGTGGATACTGCCAGAATGGAGAGTATTGATTTGTCTGCATGCAGTTTATCTGAGAAGTAAAGTAGTAAGCATTTGCAACTGTTAGTTTAGACCAAGCACAAGTTAAAGTGTCAGTTAAAGCCTGTTTATGCTAGTTAGTATGGGCGCGCAGTAGTTCAGCAGGTTGGTATCAGTGCTGTATTATGAGGTGTCAGGTGAAGGCTGTGTGAGTTGGGCACGGCAAAGTTGGTGGCACAATGTACAATTCTGGAGGCGACCCCCCCACCCCCCCCATCCACACCCAACCCCCCCCCCATCCCCCCCCCCACCCACCATCCAAACAAAACAGTATTAGGCACACCTGCAGAGTCGAGTGGCTCAATCACACAGAGTGGTGGTCACGGGCGGTGACCGACAGTATTAAAGCCATGTAGTAGTGCACACAAGCATGGTATGAGATAGTGTTTGAGAGCAGTACAAAGCAGGAGTAGAAGCAGTGTATAGCAAGGAATGCAGCAGGGTATCCCAATGTTTATACTGTACAGTAGCAGTATTGCTAGTTGTGGAAGCTGTAAGCTAGCAGTAGTTTTAGTAAGCTGTATTGAGATATGTGAGTTGAGTTAGTAGCAGTAAGTATGCCAGAAGTAGTTGTATTGTGTGTAAGTAAGCAGAGTTGGCCAGCAAGGTAAGTAGAGTCCCATGTGTCTGCTGTAGCAAAGCGCGTAGCCTAGCAGTAGTATCACAGTTAAGTTAAGTTATTAGTGTTTTAGCATTGTGTTTGTAGTTGCTAGCTGCTGCATTGTAGAAGTATATAGTATAGCTGTGTTTTGCTGATGGAGGTTTTGCAGCTGTAGTAGTATGTGTTACGTAAAGTTAGCATGTTTTCTGTTGCAGTTGTAGGCAATGCAGTTTACTGTTAAAAGCAGCCGTTGAAAGCTGTATTGAGAAGTGTTTATGAGATGAGCAGTTTGTAAGTTACTGGTAGTTTTTGTAGCCAAGAGCAAGTTAGTAGCAGGTTAAGTATGAGTGTTGTTGTAGCAAAGTTTCAAGTTAAGTTCAGTTAATAGCCGAGTGCTATGCAGTATAGTTAGAGGAGCAGTTATGAGTTTGAGTTTCAGTAGGTAGTAGTATTAGTAGTCAGCATGTAGTATGAGTGTGAAAGTAGTAGTTTGAGATTGTAGTTTATATGAGTTATGCAGTTTATGAGGTGTAGCAGTATATACTGTATGAGGTTGCATGTATTTAAGGGTATTTGCACAGCCAAACAGCAGCGTCAGCAGTAGTTTGACCTGTTATTGAAGTACAGTCACAGAAGCAGTACAGTGTATTGAGCAGAGCAGTAGTAGTACAGTTGTTCATTATGGAGCCAAGTAAGACTTAATAGTATTGGCAGCTGAGTTTAGTATGATAGCAGTCAGTCATGAGTTAGTATGCAGTTTGAAGTATGAGTGTAAAAGTTAAAAAGCAGTTTGCCCAGTTCAGCAGTATGAGTCAAGTTAGCCTGCTGTATGAGCAGCAGTTATAAGCTGTCCTGGCAAGCAGGTGTTGCAGTTCAGTGCAAACCTGGGCAGACCTGGTGCACAGCATGTAAGGGGCTTGACAAGTAGCAGTTATAGTATTATACACAAGTCAGCATAAAGTAATGTTTCAGAGTATTAGTATTGAGACTCTCTGATGCTTGTAAGTTAGCAAGTAGCAGTAGCTGTATAATGATGAGTTACAGCATAACGTAGCAAGCAAGTATGAGAGAACAGAGTTTTTGAGATTTCTGTATTGCGGCAGCTAATAGTAGTATGTAAAGTTTCGATGCAGTCAAGTAGAGCAGTATAAGGCCAGCAGTGAGCAGTAAGAGTTCAGTCAGCAGTAGTTGCAGAAAGCAGTAGTAGTAAAGCAGTATATTCAGGAGCAGTATGAGACAGTAGAGCAGTTATGCTGTTACAGTTAGTAAAGCAAGTCAGTAGAGTTAGCAGTTGCGAGTTAAGCAGTTGTAGTAGCTAGTATGTGTAAGTATGAGTAGCAGCACTGTCAGTTAGTCGGAGAGAGCAAGTAGTTAGTCAGTTGCACAGCAGTAGTAAGCTCAGGTCATGTTTGTATGTAGTAAGGAAGCAGTATATTGGGAGCATTGCCAAGTTATGGATAGTGCCGTGCAGTTATGAGTAGTATGAAAGAAGCTGCAGGTCCTTAAAGGAGTATGTGATATGGTAGTAGTCTAGCAGTAGTTGCAAAGTATCACAGTAATTGCAACAGTTAAGTCTGCAGAAAGTATGTTATAGCAGTTTAGTATTAAGCAGTACAAAGTACAGTATTTGGGTAACAGCTTGGAAGCTGAAGCGGAGTAGTCAGAGTTTTTACAGCAGTATGAGATCAAAGCAGCAGTCAGCAGTATGATTGTGCAGGATTTATGGAGACTGCAGTGCTCAGTAGAGTTGCAGCAGTAGCGGGGCCAGCAGCAGTTATGCAGTCAGTATAGTTGCACAATAGTAGTAGTATGAGATTATGTTTCAAGTAGAGTAAGTAGTAGAGATGTCTAGCTGTAGTATATCAGCTATGCAGTATGCAGTTAAAAGCAGGGCTTGGTAGAAAGGTCCTTAGCAGTATCAAGTAGTCTGTTAAGCGTTGAGTCTGTTTTAGTCATAGCTGTTTTGCAGTTTTCTGGTAGTTATATGCAGTATGCGAAGTATGATGTTTTGGCGTGAAGCTAGTAAAGCAACACAGTGTAACAGCTGTATGAGCTGTAAGCTATGAGATATGAGTTCTAGTAGCAGTATGTGGTGTTGTAGGTATATGAGCAGTTAGTTCTCTAGCAGTAACGTAATCAGAGTCTTAAAGAATGTCTGTGGATGTGCACAGTTTTGGTATGTAGTGCATCAGTATAAGTGCATGGGCACAGCTGAAGTAGTAGTAAGTCGAGTTTAGCAAGCAGTAGTATAGCAAGGAAGCCAGTCAGTAGCAGCAACGTAGCAGTTTGTATCGAGAGTCAGGTTATGAGATAGCAAGTATGAGGAGGTAGGGCTGTCTCTAGTCAGTCTAGTCAGCAGTATGCAGTAGCAGCAAGAGTTAGCGAGTTGAGTAGAATGTTATGAGGAGTAAAGCACAGCAGGCAGAAGCAGTAGTACAGTATCAGTAAGAACAGCAGTGGTTGGTAAGTTTAGCATAAGTAAAACAGCAGATATGAGAGCAGTTCAGTAGACGACCTGGTTAGCAGTATGAGAGTAAAAGTTGTCATTATGAGGTGCAGGATCAACAGCAGTATGAAATAGCTGTAAGAGGTTTAGCAAGAATGGGCCGCGTATGCACACCTGTAGTAGAGTCAAGCAGTAAAGCAATATGATGCAGTTGTAAGGTTCCAGTTAGTAAGGTTCAGCAGCGGCATGGCTGCAAAGTCAAAGTTTGTCCAGTATGAGTAAGACTCTGTAGTATGAGTTTTAAGGCAGTGGCACAATGCTATCACACCACGGCACCAATATCACCAATGACATTCTCAATGAGTAGTTAAGTTTATGCAACAGTTTTCAGTATGAGTAACAAAGTTATGAGCAGTTAAAGTGCAGTAGCAAAAATGCAGTTCAGTAGCAAGTATGAGGTTGAGTAGCGATGAGCAAGCAGTAAGTTTGCAGACAACTGCGTCGTGAAGCAGGTTAGATGCAGTAAGCAGTTGCCAGTTTGAGAGTTTGCAAGCAGCTGTTGAGCAGTCATAGCTACTTAGCCTAGTATTGAGATATAGCAGTTCACGCAAGCTAGCAGTTAGTCATAAGCAGTAGTAGCATGTATGTGACAGCGTTAATGAGTTCAGTTAAGGCAGTATTTAGTGCAGTTTGAGATGGGAAGCAGTTAGTATGAAGAAGTCGAGCAGTAGGAGTATGCAGTCTTAGCAGCTATGAGTAGCAGTTTAGTAGAGCCAGCTTCAATGGGCAAACATTGCAGTTATTGAGGGAGCAGTTAGCAGTAAGCAGTAGTTATAATGAGAGCAGTCAGTCAAAAAGTGACGCAGAGCAAGCACCAAGTAAGCAGTGCTTGTCAAGCCCAGTAATGCAGTGCATCAAAGCACAAGTTAGGTTAGCAGTAGAGCACAGAAGTAGGAGAGTGGCGGCATGCTGCAGAGTAAGACAGCAGTCCGAGCAGTTAATGAGCTGTATGAAGCTGTTAGCATACAGGAAGTTATGTCAGAAGTCTGCAGCGTTTCAGTGCTATGAAGAGTATGAAGTATGCTCGACACAGTTGCAGTCTTTGTCTAGCAGTGCTGTCCAGTAGTTTTGTTACAGTATATGAGGGGGGGAGTCAGTAAAGCAGCTATAAGCTTGCAGCAGTTAAGTGGATCAGTCTTTTAATAATAAGCAGTAGTAGTATGAGAGCCTGTGTTTATAGTAGCAGCAGTTTATGAGATTGCAGTATTAGAGCAGGTTGCTAGAAAGTTTGAGTAACTGGATGAGATCTAGTAGTATAATGCAAGCAGTGTTGAGTTAGTATAGTAGCCAGGTGCAAAGTAACAGTTTGAAGTTTTATGGATTAGCAAGCAGTACCACAGTGATAGTTTACCAGTATTAGTCTAGGCTCGAGAGTATGATGAGCTGCAGTTGAGATTTATATGAGTTTCGTATGTAGCAGTTATCAGTGTTATTTGAGTTTATGTAGGGTATGAGGAGTAGATTCAGTCTCCATGCAGCCAGCACAGCGCAGTTATAGTAGCAGTATTAATGGCTAGCTGTGTCACAAGCAGTTAGTTATGCAGTCAGCCAGCAGTTTGGTGTATGAGGCCAGAGAAGCCAGTGTAAGCTGTAGAGCCTGTTAAGTTTAGTTGTTGTGATGTTAAGAAGTTAAAACATAGTAGCAGTAAGTTTTATGAGATCTTGTAGATTGAGGCCAGTCGAGTCCCAGTCATGGCAGTAATGAGATTAGGTATGAGTAGAGGAGTTTTTGTTATTTCAGGAGTAAGTCAGTATAATCGAAGGCTAGCAGTGATTAAAAGGTTATTAAGTACAGTATGAGTAGCAGTTGTAGAGTTCACCTACAGTATGAGTAGACAAGAAGTTGTGAGTATTTAAGTTTTAGCAGGTACAAAGTCCAGTTAGTAGTATCATCAGTTGTACAGCAGTAGTAGTGCAAGTCCAGCAGTGCTAAGTGATAGTGTTGTTAGCTGTTGCAGTTTTTGAGAGTTATGCAGAGTAGTATGAGATATAGTAGATTGTTTAGTATAGTATAGTATTTTTTAGTATGGTTTACGGTTATCGGCTGCAAGCCAGTATGAGTGGCAGCTAGTATGAGAGTAAGTAAGTATGAGAAGTTTGTGTTCAGTGATAGTAGGTGAGTCAATATGTGCAGTAGAGCATATGGCTGCAGGTTGTTAGCAGCAGTAGTAGTGTGAAACTAATATTGTAGTATGTAGAGGCAGTGAGCAGATAGTGTTTTATGAAGTCAGTTGAGTACAGAGTGCTAGCAGTAGTGTGTTCAGTCAAGTAGTAGCAAAGTAAGCAGAGTTTTCCAGCAGTAATGTTATGATAGCAAGCGAGTTTAAGGAGCACAGTTTATGAGATCTCAAGTCAGTGCAGTGTGTGTGTATGTTGTAAGCTTGGCACAATGGACATTTTCTGGTTCGCGGCCTGGGCCCAAAAACCTGTTTCTTATGGCCACAACTGAGTATGTGTTGGTGTGGAGTGACCCTTTGATATAGAGGAGTAGAGGAAGTAGGTCAGTGATGTTCGAAATAGTGTCGGGATGTTCTCAGTGACGCCAGAGGTTGTCGAGTTGTGGACCACAATTCACACAGTAGTGTTTTTGGTGGAGGTGGGAGGTCACATGGCGAGGGCAGCACATGGAGTTTTATGCTGTATAGTTACGTTTTAATCGTTTTGTCTTTTTATGAGGGAAGCGGTCGCTTGGCAGCGAGTTTTTATGTAGTTATGAGAGATACAGTTAGTTTTGAGATTTCAGGCTAGTGGCACAATCTCCACACACCAATGGACTTTCTGGAGGAGGGCCAACAACACCATACACCCCACATAAACCACCACAACAAAACACAAACAACAACCAACCACAAACCAAAAAAGTTCACACAAAAAACCACACAACACACACAAAACATCAACAAAAACTAGTTATTAGGCCACAGAGGGCACAATCACTCGGATTGGAGGTCACGGCGGCAGCAGTATGAGGTCAGGCAGTGGCACAATGACATTCTGGAGGCGGCAAAACAGTTATTAGGCCACCAGGAGTGGCACAATCACACAGTGTGGAGGTTTACACGGCTGGCAGCAGTATGAGGTCAGGCAGTGATGACACAATGGACATTCTTGGAGGCGGCAAAACAGTTTTAGGGCCACTAGAGTGGCCCGAATCACACTGTGTGGAGGTTCACGACAGCAGCAGCATGAGAGCAGGCAGTGGGCACAATGACATTCTGGAGGGTGGCAAAACGAGGAAAGCCTCAGAATGGCACAAGGACTGTGGAGCGGGACTGGTCACGGCAAGGGCGTGGCAGATGAGGTTCAGGCAGGGCACAAATGACACAGTGGTGAGGGCATGGCAGAGGTCACAGCTGCAGCATGAGGTCAGAGTGTGGCTCAATGACATCTGGAGGTGGCAAAACAGGAGAAGCCACATAGTGGCTCAATGACTGAGTGCGGAGGGTCACGCGGCAGTAGATGAGGTCAGGCAGTGGCACTATGACACAGTGTGGAGGACATGGCAGCAGCCTACATGCAAGCAGCATGAGGTCAGACAGTGGCACAATTGAACAGTGTGGATGTCACGGCAACAGCAACAGCAGAAGCAGCATTGAGGTCTTAGAGTGGCACTATGACAGAATGTTGAGGTGGGAGTCAATAACAGTCCCTGGTATTGATGGTGGTAGGCAGATGGAGAAATGCAGCAGACTGGTGTGGCATCAGGCGGGTGGCGGCATCAGAATAGTGGTGAGGCAGGTAGTTTGAACCCAGACTGACGCCTGAAGGCACTGGTGTGTGGAAATCCTGTCGTATCCACGACTGAATCATCTTGACAATTAGGTCTGTCGTTCCACTTTTCCCGTGGACATGGGGTTTCTCGTTGGGGGTAACGATGGCCCCCGCCGCACTGAACACCCGCTCTGATGCCACACTATGGCCGGGAAGACAGCTTCTCCACTGCAAACTTGGCATGTTGCGGCCATCACATCCAGTTTGGCGCCCAGTAGTCCAGCGGATCTTTAAACTGAGGTGGCAGAGTGCTGTCCAGTAGGCCACAACCTGTTGGTTAAGGGAACTGCTCCAGGTCCTGCTGCTTGCTGCTGCTGCTGGCGACTGCCTCCTCTCTAGGCGGGTGAAGGAAGCTGATCTTCTGTGACTCCAGACTTAGGTTACTACTGATGGAGCTGGTACTGCTCCATACCCCCCCACCTTCCCCCAGCAGCGCGGCAGTAGTACGTGAGCGCTGAGGAAACAACCACAGGTCAGACCTGTCAGTGGAGGACGATGCCGCACCATAGGCAGCGGCCCAACTGAGTTCGGAGATTTCCCTTATAGTATTTGAGTTGCTTCCCTCTTCATAGCTGGAAGAATAAAGGGGCTCCATTTTGAACGGGGTAGACGAGGGGTCCAATAGGTTGGAGTGCCAGAAGTCATCCCTCTGCCGGATGCGACTATTCGGCTGTCACTAGCCAGGTGCAAATAAGGCATGCTGTGGGCATTCTGCACAAGTGACTCCGAGGGGCTCCCGCCTCAATTTTCCATCTGTATTCTACACGGTGCTTGGGGGCATCTGCCTCGTCTTTCCTCATCTCCATCCACCTCCTCCAGCTGCCTCCTGCTGGCCCTCACTCTCTTGTCACCTGGGTAGAAAATCCATCATTCACCAGGGTCAATGCTTTCTGCTCCAAATGTCCTCATCTTCATTTCTGTCCCCACGGACTCGATGTGGCCTCGAGATGTAGTTCGCCATGTCTCCAGTCCCCTGTCCCAGACTGATTTTTCAGCATCTGTTCAAGGCAAGGAAGCAGTGGAATGACGTTATTCATCCCGTAGTCCTGGAGACTGACAAATAACGTCGCCTCCTCGAATGGCCTCAACAAACGGCAGGTGTCACGCATGAGCTGCCACCTGTGCTGCCATAGTTTACACTGGGGAGTACTTCTGTCTGCCTGGGATCAATCAAAAATCGTTTAATGGCCTTTCTCTGTTCCATACAGTCGGTCCAACATGTGCAGGCTGGAATTCCAGCGGGTGGCAAACATCGCATTCAGAGTGGTTGTGTTGGGGGGAGGCCGTTCTGCCGCTGCAATTCGAGGAGGGTGTTCTGGCATTTGTACGAATGGATAAAGTTGCATGCCACAGTTTCCTGGCCTTTTTCAGAATGTTTGAAGATCGGTGGAAGGACTTCAGGAACCTTTTCACAACCAGATTGATACACGTGCGCCATGCAGGCGCATGGGAACCATCCCATCGGTGCAGCGCGGACACCATGTTCCTCCCATTGTCCGTCACCATGGTTCCGATTTGCAGTTGGCGCGGAAGTAAACCACACAATCGATTTCTTGCTGCATGACGCGGAGCAGTTCCTCCCCTGTGTGACTTCGTTCGCCGAGGAAAGACAGGTGTCGAACTGCGTGAACACCACACTGTGCCCTTACACTTGTGGTTAGATGGAGCAGTACTTGTGGAGCTGAGATGGTGGTGGTGGTGGAGGAGGTGGAGGAGGGGATATTGGCGCAGGTGCAGCAGTTTGACAACGTGGAGGAGAAAGGGGTCTCTGTCCAAGTTGTTGGTGTGCCTGGAGCTGGAGCTCATCCACCCAGTGGGCCGTAATGGAATGTTACTGGCCCTGACCGTAGTTACAGCTCTAGGACGTCCGCGCTGCGTGCACTTTGGTACAAACCGATAAGCTCAAGGTTGACCCACCTTCTGTTCTACATATTTATGAAGTGGCTGGTACTTGCCTTTTGGAAAAGAATTACGGCTTGAACTCTCCATCTCGGCTCGGCACAAGCCATTAGTTCTATGAATGGTGCAGAGTCACCATTTGGAAAGGGAGGGACTTGCAATACCAAACAACTTGGATTGGAGCACGGTCAGCTGCTGATCCTTAGGATGGTTGGTCGCTTACTGTTGTCTCTTTGCAATCGCTCGCTGAATGAATCTGCTGGCGCCATGAGTAGCGAGGAGCAGGGCATCTGACCGGGAGATTGTATCAAAGAGAAACAGGCTCCCTTCTTCCAGAGGTGGTGGGCCTTGACTGGCTGCAATGGCGATGAGTGACACTGGGCGCGCTGCTGCTGCTGTGCTGCGGCGGCTGGATGGACACCACTTCTGAGCCCCCGTTTATCCACGGCCACGGATGTGACGGCTGCATGTGTTTGCGCAGGGGCCGTGGTGCATCGTTAGCTCCCTGGCCACGCTTCACTTTCTGCCCACAGATTCTACATATACCCATATTCGGCTCCTCCGGTGTCTTAGCAAAGAACTGCCATGCCGCTGAGTATCGGATTTATATAAATTGCGCTCCACAAATGGCCAGGAAAAATTTACTTGTATGTGTCAATTAAAAACACTGTGTGTATTACTAAATGTAAAAAGCACAAAAAGGATTAATTAACCTTCGGACAGAATTAGGTACAGGAAAATGTTAAATATTTTGGCGTGAAAAAGACGGTTTGTTTTTGTCTGCACTCCAGCTATTCAACGCTTAATTAACCCCTGGATGTAAATTGGCAATAGAATTGAGCCGCACAAAATGTAGCTTTGTAGCGTGTTACATTGCGTGTTTTCTACGCCACCAAACCAATAGTTACAGTTGTAATTATCCTTTGCTTGTGGAATTAGCTACAGGAAAAATTTATATATTTTTGGCGTTGAAAAGACAGTTATTTTGTCAGCACCCAGCAAAACAACGCTTAATTAACCCCTGGATGTTATATTGCGCCAAAGAATTGTGCTGCACAAAATAGTAGCTTTGAGCGTGTTACCATTGGCGTGTTTTCTACGCCACAAACAGAGTTACAGTTGTAATTATCCTTTGCATGTGAATTAGGCTACAGGAAAAATGTATATATTTTGGCATTTAAATGGACAGTTTCTTGGGGTCAGTCACACCAAGCAAAAACAAACAATTAATTAACCCTGGATGTAATTGCGCAATAGAATTGAGGCAGCCAAAAATGAAGTGGTATTTGTATTGCAAAAACGCTGTTTCTTTAAATTGTATACAACAGGAACTGTTAGATCCCACTTGGAGATGGACTGTATATGCAGCTGCCGTGGCCGCACACTGGATTTCAGATCCAATACCCAAAAATTAGAAATGAACTTAGGGAACAGTCTCTGAGACAAGCTGAGACACGCCACGAAATCGCTATATATAAATATATTCTTCAGTTTGAGCTATCAGCTGCGGCAGCACCTTCCTGATGAGCTACAGTGAGAGGAGTGTGAGCTCCCGCGTCGCGCCCGGACTTATATAGTGCGGTTGATGTCAACAGAATACAGACGGTCTTGTTGGCTATCACCTCTGCATCATGTCATCAGGCTATGCCCTTTCTTCCTCCAGTGAGTGCTTTGCCCCATGTAGCGCCATGTGCTTGCAGCCATTTTTTCATCAAAAGCACACTTCGTTCACCCGAAATCCCCCAAACTTCGACTTCGTTCAGAACCCAAAGTTTTCCTGAAATTCTAAACGAATTCCACTTCGCTAGAATCAATTCGCCCATCTCTAGCTGTATGTAATAAAATATCAATCAGTGGCATATTACTCTAGTTATTAGTGGGGGGTCACATAGGCCACACCTCCAGCAATCAAATATTTATATCGTATTCTATTAATATTTCATTAAGGTCTCTACTGAGACAGCCTTTGCAATCAGCCAGGTGGGAGGGTGATTGACTCCTATGTCATCCTGTATGATAAAAGACCAAGTTGGAAACCTGCCATGTTCTGATTTAATATCTTTTAAAGGGGTTGTCAGGGACTTACAAAAGCTCGTTAGTCCGCTGGGGTATGATTAGAAATAGAAAAAAAGTATACTCAGCTCCGTGATGCTCCTGCTCCATTCCGATGGTCAGCCCCTAAATCCTGGCTGCACAATGATGTTGTGGCCTGTGATTGGCTGCACATAGTATGTGAACGATGAACATTCACTGTGCAGCCGGGATATTTCTAATCAAACCCCAGAGGAACAGCAAGCTTTTGTACGTTCTGTATAACTCTTTTTTAATGATCAGAGTAACACAAATTTCTTATCACCACAGCACACGATCCCACTTCATTTCCAATCTATTCGTCTTCATGTATTTCCAAGCAGAAAACTTACAGCTGTTTCTTACTCTGACATAAGATTTATCAATGAGGAATTTCTGAAGTAAACCAACATCCAACTAGTTTACAGGTTTCCTTCCAATTATAGTCAAATATTTAAAAGGGTTGTCATATGCGACCGGCTTGTAGTGACACATGTAGTGTCCATGTTGAACTCTTAACCGATTCAGATATGAATCCTTGCAGATCATGTACCCCCATATTTGCTAATTGTGTTCCCTGGGAAGGACGGGATCCTACAGCAAAAAAATATGACGTGTCATACAGTTAGAAATGTCCCACATTTGCTGGACACAGCATGTCCAAGACTTCCAAATACTACCCTGGCCCTCTTGCTCTCCAGACTTAAACCTAATTGAGCATCTGTAGGACCACCCAAATTGTTGTGTATTCGTTATAAACCCTCCAGCAGCTGTGCGATACACTGCAGTCAGCATGGCTCCAGATACCTGTGACACCTACCAGGATCTTATTGAGTCACTCCCAGCCTGTGTAGCTGCTGTCCGTACTGCACATGCAGGTTACTCTGGATATCAGCTGATGGTCATAATAATGTGACCTGGCTAATTGCATCAGTAGACTTCCTGAGCCTTCTGGAATGCTCACTCTGAAGTCTATGGCTGAATTTCTATGGCTGTCTATGCTCTTTTTTGTTTTTACTACATACACCTATTTTAAAACAGCTTGTAGGTGGTGGCTCATTTGGTGCTAACGGGCTGTTGTTAATGTTGGAAACAGCTTGAAATTCAGTTGGAATAGGAAGATGTACAGATAATGAATCCCTACAAAGTAGCAATTTTGCTTTTATGACTGTCTCTGTAGTTACACTTGTGCCATGTCTAAGAGACAATTATTCTATTGTGAAATCACAGGCTGTAGTTCTACAATGGTTCTCTAGCTAAAGGAAAGTGCTCAGCCAAATACAAATCATTCTGTATAACAAATGCATAAATAAATACATATGTAACACACGTTAGTTTGCAACTTTATTTCTTAAAAAATGAAATATCCAAATACTTTCTCTTTCAAATATCAACACAATATATTTTCATATATTTACAGCATGATGCTTCTGTATAAAAAGCATGCTTCTGGCGTAAAGACCAGAGCAGAATGCAACAAGAGCATTTAGCTGCAGCCATTTCACGAAACTTGTTTAATTTCCATTGGTAGCACATTAACAGAAATACAAAGTTGTATATTTTGATCCCTAGCAACACGGCATAGGTCTAAGCAACACAATGGTCTACATGGTCAAAACGACTGTCATCCTAGAAAAATCCTGACAGCATAATGGTACTGCTGATGATTAGCAAGTATTCTAAAAACATTGAATCCAATCAACTTTAGATATGTTTCTCTTTCTTGCCATGATTTTTTTTCAACATTCTCCCCATAATTAGTAATTTAACCATACATAATCAAGAATACAGCCTGTAATACTACACACTTATCAACAATGTCACACACACCAAGCTCCCATTGGAGAGGAATGATTACAATGCCGGACCTTGTGTTGCCTCATATAAATTGCAATTAAATATGGGGGATGTAAACATGAATATTATTATTAAAGCCACCATATTAATATTCCTAAATTACCATAAATGAAGTCAGTTAGACTATGATCTTATCCCTGTAACATTGTATCTGTTCCCTCTATCATTTATAACGGCATTGAGTGTTGTACATGAATGTAGTGTACATCAAGTCATGTGATGTATGATAGCAAACAATGACACATATAGAAGTCTGGTTACTCAAATGATACTTTAGTGAGTCAATGTAAGAGCCTTTTAGTTTTCATCCTAAATTGGGACATTCGTAATGGGATCCCACTAGTCTCAGATTACATTCATTCCCACCATTTATTAGTTCAATCACATATATCTCACTCTTTTCTGACCTCACCCTTCATGTACTTCATGTACTCAGACAAAATAAGTTAATACACTATGTCCATTGGAAGGAGACTACATTACAATCCTCTTTCACTGGGGACTACAGTTACTGTTATTGACAGGTGAGTTTCCATGGAGTATACATAACTGGAATGAAGATATTCAATATTCATGTGTTCAGTACATATGCTGTGGTTCATCTCTATACAGAGATTTGTTTGATTCGTATAAGTAGTATCAAATGTATTTGAGGACTCTGCATAAACTATAGACAGTAAGATACCCTAGAAACATAGCAAACAAATAGTTGCATTAGTTTCAATATAGCCAATCAGAACACAAACATTATGTGAGATGAAGAGTGCAATGGATCATATAATCTAGCAGTACATTCTAATTTTTTAAGTATCAGTGTTTCCAATAGCTGGTGAATTGAGCCCTTACTGTTTCCTTAATCTCCACCCCTGGAAGAAACAGACACTACTTTGACATATTCTGAAGTTCAAATGTTATCAAGTATCACATTGGTGAATTTCAATTATTATGTTTTTTAAAACGCTGCTTTAAACTGTCTATTCATCATACAAGTCTCTCAAGTAACTCAATAGTCATGTATCAGTATATTGTCAGTATAAACATGACTAGAAATCAACAATAGATCTAAAATAAAAATTAAGCATAACAAAGACTTTCTAAGAAAATACCCTCCTGTCTTGTGTATACAACTCCACTGCAATTGTAGGTGTCTCCTTGGATGCGGAATGCCTACAATGCTTATGCAGTCTGATGTGGAGCCATACCTTATGATCTCATTCACATGCCCCTATTTCTTGATAATCTTGTGGTTATCTTGGCTGTTACATCTTTGTGTATTATTTAGTATTCAAAAATTACATTTATTATGACAATACATAATATTTTGATCCTATGTTGTATTTCATGTATGAATTGCTATGACAAAATAGAGTAAATATCTCAATAACTAGGGCGGTTAGTTTATATATTACTATTTCTGTGAACATTTGACTATTTTTTCCTGAATTGCTTACTGCCTTCTTATCTTTAAGAAGGTGGTTCTTTTTAATGTTCAGCATTGACACATGTGTGATCTTACCAGTCTGACCAAGTGAAAGGGGTGTTCCCATCTTGCACTTCGATGGCATATCAATAGAATATTATATATGAACAATTGCCACTTTATATAACTATTTGCTTCCTCAACGGCAACCAATCACATTCATCGGCGTCCAAGGTGCTTCTACACAGGACCTTATGCACCTTGGACGCCGATGAATGGTAGTTACTTCGCGGCCATGATGAAAGGCATGGTGAAGTCTTATGGACATAGAAACTAAATATACCGCCTCCGGTGCTACGGGACTCGTTGTTGAACGGGGTTTCCCCGCAACTAAACATAAGTATCCCTTTTGTACTTTACATTGAAGACTACGGTCAAATGGTTTTATGAAGTTGTTACAATAAAGTGTACATTTTATAGTCACGGCCAACAGTGTTACTTTTGGAATATCAATAGAATATGCCATCAAAGTGTGATAGGATCAGGTCCACCTCTGGGACCTGCACCAATCACAGGAATGGGACCCAGAAAGTCTCAACTCACAGTGGAAAGCAACTTGGCTGTACTCGGAACTGTCATAGAACAAAATGGAGATTTGCAAGTGCACCCAGTTCTTCATTCTCGGCTGAGACTTTCAGAGACTCATTTCCAATATAGGTGAGGGTCGCAGAGGTAGGTCCTGTACCTGCCACACTTTGATGGCATATCCTATCAACATGCCATTAAGGTTTAAAATGGGAACACCCCTTTAAACAAACTACACCTGTTGTAGAAACGTTCTTCTACTTCAAGTTTCAACATCTTAATGACATTTTATAAATATGTTACTGATTCAGAGATATGACATTGAATCTGTCTTATACATGACGTTATTGTGTCAACTGAAGCTGTGTGTCCAAATCTGTTGTTCAGAAACGCCCATAGTGCTGACTTGTTACCTTTGGAAAGAGGCTCCCTAAAGAAGTGGTTTTAAAGGGGTTTGAGCATGAGCACTCACCCCCACAATGGCAATGATACCCTTGTTTTAGAATAACTAATTGCATTTGAGCAACACTTATCACATTCTTTTGCAGACCCTGCATTTAAACTTTAATCAGAATTGTAAGGGGATGTAGACTCCTTCCTGACCATAGGTCCCCAGAAAATGCCTTGATATCCAAATGACTACACATTACTAATTAACTAGACTAACCTTCATACTAAGCAATAGAGTACCCAAATCAAGATTAAGTAGCTATCAGAACCTGAAGGTTTTTCCTATGTCATAGCAGATTCTCTATTAGCTGGGTTAAGCACACTTATCTTCTCAAAATATCTGGTGCCATTAAGTTTTTGCCGTATACTCCACTTGTATTCATAGAGTTGACCCGTCAGCTTACCGGACATGCCTGTTTTGTAAAATACTTCTCTAAAAAATAACAATTTATAGAGTATAATTTCATTAAAACTTTTCTTTGTGCTATTCATAATCTATTCTTCTTCTTAAAAATACATGAACAAATTGGCAAATGGCCATTACCATTCTTTGGCCTATGGCTATTGACCCTACAAGCCCGATAGTGTGTAAAAAGTGCTGACAGTGTCAGATTATACAGATGGAAATGTTAAAACCCCATTGTCAATCTAATCATACATTTCCACAAGGAAGAACAGATGTAGAGTAGATGTAAGAAAAGATGCTCCAGAAATGTTTTGAAAATATACATCACACACACACACATATATATACAAATGCATATTATAAAATTATATTTTGAGGTGGATATTTTAAGCCTAGTTAATAATTTTAGGACTCCTATCTATGTTTTTTGAAACAAAACCCTTTGTTGAACTTGATCAGCGTATGTCTTATTTCACTGTACTAACTATGGCACTATGTGACTATGTTAGGTGTATACAATTTAAGGCCAGTTTCTTAGCATTTCTGGGTCTGTGTTATGCCACAACATCAGGACACCAGTCAGTCTTACAGAGCTGGGCATAAATCTTCAAAAAACGCAAAAAAAAACCAAACCAAAAACATCATGTTGAAGCCGTAACATAAATCAGAAAAAATAACGCAAAGAAGTGTGATTTAATTAATCTCTATTCACTACTGGAACATAATACAATTTGGTATCAGTAACACAAGTTCCATATGTCCTGTAAAAAGAAAAATATGTATAAAAAAATTATATAATGTAAAATGTCTGACTATTCCCAGAAAGCAGTAGTGGGGCTAATTGAATTCATCTTTGCTGCTACTATTCTTTGCTGCTACTAGAGATTCACTTTCAACTCAGAATGTCTTACAAGACACATTGTATGTTTAATCATGTCAGATAAAACTACAGCTATTTATAAATCAGGAACTTAAAATAATAAGATCAACAGATCACTGACATTGTGACAAACTGAAACCCTAAACAAAAACAAAGCTAAAAATTCAGCTTTCAACCCTCAAAAAAACCCTCTAAGGTCCATCTTTTTAACCCCTTTTCAGATCTCGTGTTAGATATAGAAAGGGCAATAGACTTAATGTAGTAGGTTTTTCTGCTTAGGTCACCAATCTATTAGCCAGAGCAGAATGTTTTTGTAAAGCATAGAGGACTTGCTTTAACCAGAGGTCTAAAATTATGTACTATATATCATAATATCACAATAGGATATGGAAACTATTTTTCAGAGTTGTTACTGCCAAGCTCAAAAGTAAAAGTAACCTTAATTCACATTTTTAATTATATAAGTCCAGTCCACATCAAAAACTACAATCTAGTGATAGATACAATGATGTAACAATGCAACCTGCTGAATTATAACTAATATACATCAGTGCTGTGTAGCAATGTTAAAAAGAAATATCTGATAAAACTAACATAATTTTAGGGTATGTTCACACGGCGTATTGGGGCACATACGGTATGCTGGCCCCAATCACTGTCACTAGCAGCGGCGCGTAAGCGCCATTAAGAAGTGACATTTCATATGATCGTATTGTAAGCTGGGTAGACGAGACATAATTCATAGTTCTCTATGAGAGCTATGAATTACCATAATTGATGCATGCATTTTGGCTGTATTACTTGGCCTAAATTCACAGCACTTTACGCCGTGTGAACATACCCTTAGTCTCATTCATCAAGGTGATGTATAATGCACAATTTTTTTTTAAACATATGTTAATAACCTTTCCAGGCTAAGATTTTTAATATGAAGCATAAAGGCAAATATACATCAACCTTTGATAATATACAGAGACTTAGAGAGTCCGTAAGGACATACTCTCACATTTTGGATGGATGGATCAGGAGACTTGGCATTTTTCTAACAATGCAATTCAATGAATTAGAAGGAGGAAAATGAAGCACTAACCTGTAAAACCACTGCGAGGTAAGTTGAATTAGGCTGCACTTACATCTGCGCTATAATTTCCAGTTTTAAATTCTGTCAAAAATAATATCAGTGCAGGATCAATTACAAAATGACACCAACTGTGCCAAACAGACTCTATAATGAGGTTCATCAGACTTACGTCATAGTGTCAGTCATTCTGTGCTATTTTTACTTTTTTTTGACAGAATCTACAATGAAAGCTTAAATGCAGATATATGAGCCTTAATATAATAAGAAAATCATTCTATATCTTTCCATGAACCTTTTTGATGGTTCTTTTTCAATGGATCAGATTATGGGTTTACTTCCAAAAAGCAATCATTCATTAAGTATTCATTCACCTTTATAGATCACGTGTTGTATTATTACTCTTTGACCACTAATTTTGGCAGAACTTTAACAACTTCATAGTATTTTTTCTACTAGTATAGACTAATGTGTTTACAAGAGATTTGTCTAGTTTGGATTACCCCCAATGTTTGAGCCAAGCTGATCACATGAGGTATAAGAGTTTGCTGCTGGAGCCTCAGCAATCAGTTGGTTTTGGAAAGAGCTGTGGGTATAAATTGGCAGATTTCTTTATACCGTCTACTACTTTACACAGCTGTAATTAGGCCGAGACAATCTTAAAAAGCACCACATTTATCATAACATTTACAAATCTGGGGCATGTTTAACCCCTTCCCGACATTGGATGTACCTGTATGTCCTAACGGGAAGTGACTTTCCACAAATGGACATAAAAGTACATTCTGCGAGCTCTCAAGTGGGGCCCATATATTACAGTTGGTCCCATGCTGCATTGTCCACAGCCAGAGCTCACTCCGACCGCGGGCGATTAAACCTTTAGCTGCCGTGATCAATTGCGATTGCGGCAGCTAAGGGAAAGACATAGGGAAGGGCCGGGCACAGTGATTGATAGTTGCCATTGAAAGCAGGTCACAGCAGTACTGCTATGTACTGCTCTCCCTTGTAAAAGTGTTTTGATGATCACTGATACACGTACCCTATCGGGAAAATTAAAAAAAAGTAAAAAAGTGCAAAAAAGTAAAACACAAAAAAATAAAATAGAACCGCGTACACCGCCCTTCTTCCCTTTAGAAATGGCGAACCCCCAAAAAGATCCAAAATAAATAAAGTACGCATATTTGCTATCTCCACTTGCATAACGACCTACCCTATAAATATGTCATGTTATTTAACCTGCCCGGTGAACACTGTAAAACAACAATCATGGAATTGCGTTTTTTGTTCATCCCGCAGCACATAAAATGGAATAAAAAGCGATTACAAAAAATCATATAAACGCCAAAGCTGTACCTATGAAAATGCCAGTTCATCTCACAAAAAGAAGTCCTGTATATGGAAAAATAGACAAGTTATAGCTATCAGAAGATAGCGATGCACAGATATTGTTTTACACAATAAAAACACTTTTTTTTTCTTTTTTTTAAGCGCTTCAGTATACAAAAACAATATAAATTAAGTACAACTGTAATCATATTGACCCACGGAGTAAAACTAACTTGTCACATATACTTCACAGTGAACGCTGTTAAATATAAAAACAAAAAAACACTACAAGGATTGCTTTATTTTTTCACCCTGGCTTCCAAAAAATGGATTTAAAGGTGATTAAAAAGGCTTGTCCCCACCAAAAATGATACCAATAAAAATGTCAACTCATCCTGCAAAAAAAAGCCCCCGCACTGCTCCGTACACAGAAAAATAAAAATGTTATGGTTCTCAGACTGTAGCGATACAAAAACGTGTTTTCCTTTTTGAATAAAAGTGTTTTTATTGTGTAAAAGCAGTAAAACATAAAAAATTTACAAATTGGGTATCTCTGTAATCATATCGACCTGCTGAGGAAAACTAGTATGTCATTTATACCGCACGGTGACCACTGTAAAAAAAAATAAAAAGCACTTCCAGGATTGCTGTATTTTGTTCAAAACACCTCACAAAAACCTTGAAAAAAGCAATCAAAGCATCATATGAACCCCATAATGGTACCAATAAAAACATCAACTCATCCCGCAAAAAACAAGCACTTAAAGGGGATTTGCCACCAGACCAAGTACTCACCTCCTTCAGTATGAGAGCAAGATGTAAACAAATCAAGCTGAGTCATGAAGCTACAGTGGAGAGAGGGAGAGGTGAGGGGGGAGTGAGGAATCCAAAGGGAGCGTCTCAAAACTTAAGTGAACTAATAACAGTACAACAGTGGATTCAATACAGCAAGACACAGAGCCTCAGACGGCACTGTCAGGAGAAACCTTATCTGCTAAGCGCTAATGTAATGTAACAAATCACGCAGCAAGACACAAAGACACACACAGACACACACAGCCAGAGCACAGAGCCTGCATAAGGGGATCCTGTGACATGTTCACTCAAATAATCAAACTATAACTTGTGAATTCTGTATACAAAAGAGAACACCTATTTTAAACAGCAGATTGAAAGCTTCTTCATCAGATAAAGCAGGGATCTAATAACACTACAGCTAGTTATTCTGTATACAAAAGAAAACATATTGCTACCCGGTTCCTTTAAAAGACCATTCATTCTGCCTGTCATCAGATAAGAAGTGATTCACGCAAGCGCGGCCTTTCAGCTCCTGGGTCGTGACTAGGGGAAGCTTTGTGGTAACCAAGGGGGGTTGAGAAATGCTGTAGCTCTCAGAGATTTCACTTTTTTTAATCACATATATTTAGAAAAGGGATTAAATACCCATTTTGGAGGTTCCCACGTCAACATTACATGGTGGCAAAACCCCTTTAATCAGCTCCATATACAGGAAAATAAAAAAGATGTGGCTGTGAGACTATGATGGCATAAAATCGCAATTTTTTTCAAAAAGCATAAAAAACTATATAAAATGTGTTATCATTGCAATTTTCCGACCTGCATACTAAGGTTATTCTGTCATTAATACTGCACTGACGCTGTAAAAATGAGTCCCAAAAAACAATGGTGGAACTGCGTTTCCCCTTCCCCATTTTCATGGCCTAGTGCTGAAAAAACTGTGGAAAACCTATGCGCCCCAAATTCACAGAAAAAACCCAGAGATTTGACCCATGAGGGGTGCTGAATCCAAAATGGGGTGACCCGTGAAAGGTTTCACCTGTTCTGGTACTTTGTAAATGCGACATGGCACCCACCAAAATCTGCTTTCCAAAAGCCAAATAGTGCTCCCTCCTACCCTGCTATGCGCCCAGACAGCAGTTTGCACCCACATATAGGGTTTTGCTGAACTTTGGAAGAAAATGCGTAACAAAGTTTGGGGTGCTTTTTTCCAGGATTCCTTGTAAACTTAAAAAATTTTCAGCTAAAATTGCAGATTGTTGGAATTTTTTTTTTTTTTTCATTTTCAAATTATAATGCTAAAATAATTTTTGAAAGAGTTGTGGGTTGGTTATAAGAACGGCAACCAGGGATATATTCGTTAAGGTCTGTACTTAAGTTTTAGCACTTTAGAGTGTCCGCAAACCTGTAATGGTACCTAAAGAAAATCATAATGAAAATAAGACCCCAGAGTCCGATAGGTGCTCCTCCTATTCTGAGGCTTGTGATTGAGTCAAAGAGCGCACTAAGGCCACACATAAGATATCTCTAAAAATAAGACAACTGGGGGAATCAATGTTGAGTTGCATTTACCTGGTCACATCTACCGTGTTCCAGTGAATACTGGATAAAATTGAAAATCTGCAAAGAAAAAGTTAATTTGGAAATTTCACCTTCACTTTGCTTTAATTTCTGTGAAACATGTAATGGGTTAACAAACTTCCTAAGTGCTGTTCCGAATACTTTAAGTGGTGTAGTTTCTTAGGTGGAAACATAATGAGGTATTGAACATATAGGTCCCTCAAAGCCACATCAGAAATGGACTGGTCCCTAAAAAAAAATCTATGTTTCAAATTTGTTGAAAATGTGAAAAATTACTACTAGATTTCCAAGCCCCCTAATGTTGTAAAAAAAAATGAAAAGACATTTAAAAAATTACACCAACTTACAGAAGACATGTGGTAGATGCTAGTTATAAACTATGTTGTGTGGAATAACTGTCTTACATTTAGAAATGGCTGAACTTTGAAAATGGCAGATTTTTCTAAATTTTCACAATATTTTGAGATTTTTCACAAATAAACAAGGATTATATGGACCAAAATTTCGGACCAACAGGCGACATAAAGTTAGACAACAGTGTCTAAATATGTGCCAGATTTATGTTCCAGCTTGAGCCACTGCAATACATTTGGCACATCACATTTTTAGTGCATATAATAAGGTTTAATCTAATGTAAAAACCCCAAACTAATATCATATAACTAAGTGCACAATAGGACCTTCTAAGTAAACTTTTTCTAGATATTAGTTATTCTATTGTCCTTGTATGCTTCACTTTTTTGAGATTACAAGTGCTATCACGTCTATATTGTTACTCCATCTGAAAACACATATACGGTAATAATACACACTTAATTCCCTCTTATCTTGATATGGCTAGCTCAGATATCAATAACTAAGGGTACATTTTATGCTCTTGCACAAGTTTGACCTTGAAAATGCTTTCTTAGCCCACATAGCCTTTAGTAGGTTGAAGGGGATTTTTTTCTTGACAGCTTGTCGTAAGCATGGAAGCTGAACTCACATGTTTGATCCTTGACATACTGAGAACTAGTAAAACAAAAAGATCAAAGCAAACCAGTGGGGAGAAAAGAACTCAGCAGCATAATTTCCTTTTCAAGTGGTTTCAGATTGGTCAATCCAGAGAATGGAAACAAAGCCATGAGCCTAATTAGAAGTGCAATTACTTTGTTTAAAAATACACAGTATTTGCTGGCATCTAATTTCATCATGCAATTAAAAAACTCTGCTTTACATTATTTTACTCAGGTTCAACACCATACACAGACACAAACAGAATAGTGACTTATCATTAGTAATATTTCCCTGGCACAAAGGCCATTTACCATAATATCTTGGGACCTGATGAAAACTGACTGTATATAGTGATGTAGTACCTGTACTTAAAAGGTAAGAAAGTAGAAAGTAAAATATTAATCAGCATGCAGAAACAAGTGCCAGCTACTAGGGATGAGCGATATTATCAGCAAAAGTTGAAATCAGCACGGTTTTTAGGCTTATCGGAAATTTCCGATCACGCAATAGGTTAGGTGACAATCTTACAGATAATCTATTACTATCGCACCATTTTCAGCGTTTCCTGTCATTTTGGTGGCCAGCCAATCAGCTCCGAGGATAGAGGGGGGTGAGGAGGATGTACAACGTCACCACTTTGCGGTGTATGGATCTCATTGGCTGCAAAAATCATGTGACCTCGTTTTATCTATGCAACTTCACAGCAGGATGTGTCTATGTTTAAACCAAGAGCTGTTAGAACAGCTCTGAGAGATAGTCTCTTCTAATACAATAAACCATCCACCTACCTACAGCTTAGAATAGAGTTAGATTAGAGAAATTCAATTCTTATTTAGTTAGAGAAAGTTTTAAAGATATCTTCTGGTGTGTCAAGCTGCGGGGCTGCAGAGGGGGGAGGATAGGGATGGGGGGAGGGGGTGGACGGGTTTGTGCTGCAGGAGGAGAGGCTTTTGAAAGGAAGGGACATATTGTTCAGCTCAGTGTGTTCTGTGAGCTTGAATTGAAAAAGCATTGTTTTTTACCACTTTTTTGGCCAGCAGACTTCTGATAGGAGGTGAAATTGTCCCGATAATGATATTTGACACAATTGCTCATCACTACTACCTACCAAAATGTTATGAAAATATATTTTTATAGATTTTTTTTAATTTTATTATGATACTATCTTTTTTATTTTGAATACAGTTCACTCAGTGTTTAAGGGCATGCCCACTTTTCAGATTTGCCCCAAACCAGATCATCACATTGTTCACTGTGAAGGTAACATGGTTAATATGTCAAAGTAAAGTGCTTTTCCAGACTAGCCCAATTGGGACCCTGTGGTGATTATTTTAACCCCTGTATCCAAAAAGTTTTGTAAACTGATTTATTACATTCCCCAGAATATTTTTGTAGCCTTTATCATGGTTAAATGGGGTTTCTCAATACAATCATTTGTTTTTAACATGTAGGGAAAAGTAATTAAAGATATTTTCTAAGTACATTGTTTTGTTGATTTTTCTTTGGTCAGAAGATAAAGAAGATTTCATCTTCTCTCACAGCACACAAAGTTGTCTGGTTACGACTACCTCTCCCCACCTCTCCCGTCACTCTCTTATCTCTCATTGCTCTAAGCTGCCGTCACTCACTCAGTCGGTCCATGGTGAGTCACCATCTAGAGAGTCTTATCTCTAGTAATGGGCTTTGAAAGTTTCTCATTTACCTAAGTAAACACTCTTTAGAGCTCTGCAGCCTGGTGTAACACACTTAATAAGTCTCTTGCACTCATTTCAGTGTAACAGGAATAGCCAGGAGCGGCATAGCAGCAGACGTGCCCACAGCCTGAACAGTATGTGTGATTTTAAAGCTGATTGTGGTTCTCTGAAACTGCATGGTGAGAAAACTCCTTTAGCTCCTTCAGTAATTATTTTTTAAATATTTTTTTCTTTTTCAATTGCAAATATACTGAACATTCTTCGGTACATGTTTAATTTATTAATGTTATTTTTTTTACATACATTCTGTAAAATGTTTTGTTGCATGGGGTTTACTAGATAATAAGGCAAAGGTATAACATGAACTGTTGTGTTTGCACATCAACATGTTTTTTTTTCCCACATTGTTTATGAAAATTTAATTTTGTGTGTAAACAGGGTAGACTACAACCTCATGACTTATTACAATGCTATGCAATAAAATGGAACAGATGTTGACAAATGCATTCTCCCATTGCATGGCACCACATGTGGGAAGATAACTCTAAAGATAACCTTAGTCAGTCTGATCTATGTAAGGATAACCAAAAATCTGATCACGTCTATGTCTGCAGCCTATTAATTTCTGCATTATAATGGTTGCTATCCCAATGTAGTCAATAGGTTTGCATGCTTGGAAATTTTAAACTACAATAATTCAGATGTTGACCAGAGAGGGAGAAGTACAACCAGTTAGTAAATGAAAAGATCACTTCTTTAACTTTATTTGTGACATTTTAGCTTTTTGACAAATTTCAAAGCCTTAGAGAATCCTTGAATTTAGACCAATAATGTCATAATTTATTACAGTGAAGGAAACAATTATTTGATCACTTGCTGATTTTGTAAGTTTCAAGAAAAGCCTAAATAAGGTAATTTTATAGGCATAAAAATCCAGAACCCCCAAAATATAATTTAAACAACTAAATACTTGAAGGGAAAGAAAACAATAAAATATAACTTTTATTGAAAACGATTAAAATTCTAACTCCATATCCCAAGCACACACCTTAGATATACTAATCGGACTATATACGTATCAATATACAAAAATATACAAAGGGACAGAAGTAGGGATAGTGGCATCTGAAAGCCACTATCCCTATAAAATACCTGTGGGTTATTTAGCCCTACCTATCAACACAGAACTATCGTCCCAAAAAGACGTTCTGAGAGGATCCTTCCTATACTACAAACCCCTATAAAGCCCTATCCATGCAAATATATGGCAAAAAAAATGCCACCCTTAGGTGACATATCCTGTATAGATGCCTTCATTTCCCAAGAGAGTAAAGAGATTGAGAAACTGGGGAAGAAAAAATTCAGTCACTCCGTTATGATCGTCAGCCATTTTTAATTAAACAGGATCAGATTTAATCTCAACAAATTGGGGCCAACATAGCCTCTACATGAAATACTGAGAGGTGCACATTATTGAGCAACCGAGTTTTGAAACTAAGTGCAGCCTACCTCTGATTTAAGTGAACTCATCCATACTAATGAGCAGCATTGTTGATTAGTGTAATGATTAACTTTTGTTACCCAATCCCGTAGGTGACTTTTATATCTCAAAATCCACAAGCTTGGACCACTTAGAGGTAATCCCTATTTTGGCATGATCACCACCCGAAAGTGTATCTATGAGCCAATTTTGAACCATTTGTAGAAGTCTTGACATCTTATACTAGAGATACAATGGATTTTCTATAGAAACTGGATGGTATACAGGTCCTACCTGACAGTTGGTTAGCCAGCATTGACGTAGAGGCCCTATACACATCAATTCCCCATGATTTGGGGATTGGTGCCATTCAGTATTTTCTCTCTAGAAGGGGTACTCAATTCAGGGAGCACAATAATTTTGTCCAAGATCTTCTTAAATTGATATTGACCCGATACTATTTTCTTTTCAATGGAAGGTTCTTCCACCAGCTGAGAGGTACTGCCATGGGAAGTCCGGCAGCCCCTACATATGCTTATCTATATCTCGGCTGGTGGGAGGACCTTCATGTATTCAATGACTCATCCGTACAGTGGACAGAAAAGATCAGTCTATGGACTAGATACATGGTCGATATTCTTATTGTGTGGAATGGCTCTAAGACAGACTTTTCAGCCTTTGTTGCACATCTCAATCAAAATGATTTGGGTTTAAGATTTACATCAGAAATCCATGACCGCTATCTTCCCTTTCTGGGTGTCGTCATCTATAAAGAGAAAGACAGAACACTGGGCACATCGGTATACCATAAACCGACTGCTTCAAATTCGTTGCTACATTGGAGCAGTGGTCATCCATTGTCTCTAAAAAAGGGCATACCTCGGGGTCAATTTCTCCGAATTAGGAGAAATTGTACCAACAAATCTGATTTTAAAAATCAATCGAGAGAACTTCATAATCGATTCCGAGATAAGGGATACCCAGAGGATGTCCTGCATAAGAGTTTCATCAATGCTCTACACACGGACAGGACCCAATTGTTGGTTCCCAAACAAAAATCGGATGCTCCTGATAAAGGGCCAATGAGAATAATTGGTACATTTGATGAAGCAGCATCGGAAATTAAAAAAATCTTTAAGAAGCATTGGAGTATCTTGACCATGGATCCTGATTTAAAAGAACGTATCCATGAGTCCCCTCAGATCACTTTTAGACAGGGACAAAGTTTACAGGATACCCTTGTAAAGAGTCATTACTCCCCTCCTCCCAAGGCGACTACTTGGTTGGGACGACAGCCGCATGGATGTTTCTCCTGTAGTGGTAGTATAGCGTGTTCATTCATTGAAATAGGGAAGAAATTTAAAGATCATGCCTCAAACAATTTATCAATTGTCGCTCTAATGGGTTTATTTACCGCATTAAATGTGAATGTGGTCTTGAATATGTTGGTAAAACATGTCGTGAGTTCCGCCGTCGTGTTGGCGAACATCTGGGGGATGTACGCCACCGAAGGGATACATCTGTATCCAGACATCTTTGGTCTCACCCTAGTGGTGACAACAGCTGTCTTAAATTTATGGGTATTGATTTGGTCAGACCCCATTCAAGAAAAGGTGATTTTGAGAATAGTATGCTTCGTAGAGAAACGTTTTGGATCTATGCCCTGCATACTCTACATCCAGACGGCCTGAATGAGCAGATTAACTTTTGTTGCTATTTATAACTTTCCTTTTTTCTTTTTGCCACCCAGTAAATATGGTGTTAACATTTTTAATCAACTTGCTTTATATTTCTTTGACCGTTTCTACAAAATGGAGGAATATTTATCATTACCTCTATGGTGACATTTATCTCTGTCCGTATTGTTATTTGACTAATCATATACAGTATATGCCTAAATGAACAGTTTTGCCATTTTTCTATAATACCTTTATGTATTGTGACTTGATAACTAGTTCCCATAGCAGGAATACCTCATGGGACTAATATTGGTTTTTGCATCCATAGATGTTTAAATTATAAATAGATGGTGGGTGCAAGTAATTTATGGGCTATTATTCCCAATACACATAACGCGCTAGATTAGTGAATATGTGTCCAAGAGCGCATGTGATATGTATATTAATGCCACAATGGGTGCATGGTATTGGAATCGATGTATTCAATTATTGGTATCTAACCATAGCTTACTGCGGACTATAGGGCGCTCTTCCGCGCAGTGCTTCCGGTGGGTGCTATTGGAGACCTGTGGCTTGCGTTCCACGGGTCTCCCGCAATGACACGCACCGAACTTCCGGCACATCGTGTGTTACCGGAAATGACGTTCCGAATACATTTAAATGCGGGCTTTCGCCGTCTTCATGCGGGCAGCACACCAGAGCTGACTTATTAGAAGCGGTGAACCATACGTTCACGCTTTCTCTTTTCCCCGATCAGTGATTTCATTATTTGAAAGGTAAGGCCATTGTTTAATATTTGATTCTCTTGGAAACACGTAATTTTGGTTAAATAATTAGGGCTAATATCTATGACTCTTTTTCTCCCTCAGATCTGTTTTTTGACCCACAAAACAATGTCCCCCGATGAAATGGTTTGGGCATAGAAACATGTCGGGACTTTTAGTCATCTTAATGGTGAGGTGAGAGTATTTGTTTTTATTCTTTTATTTGATGCTTTACTCACTCCTAGGGAGGTGAGAGTATTATACACCCTCCTGTGATGAGATAGCCTTCTCTGCAGCTATAGAGGTGAGATTTTTTTTTGCCATATATTTGCATGGATAGGGCCTTATAGGGGTTTTGTAGCTATAGGGACAGGCTCCTGTCAGAACCGTCCTTTTTGGGACGATAGTTCTGCGTTGATAGGAAGGGCTAATTAACCCACAGGGATTTTATAGGGATAGTGGCTTTCGGATGCAACTATTTCTACTTCTGTCCCTTTGTATATTTTTGTATATTGATACGTATATAGTCCGATTAGTATATCTAAGGTGTGTGCTTTGGATATGGTGTTAGAATTTTAATCGTTTTCAATAAAAGTTATATTTTATTGTTTTCTTTCCCTTCCAGTATTTAGTTGTTTAGATTTTGTAAGTTTGCCCACTGACGAAGACATGAACAGTCTATAATTTTAAGGGTCGGTTAATTTTAACATTGAGAGATAGAATATGCAAAAAAAAATCCCAAAAAATCACATAAATTACATGTCTAAATTATATAACTTTATTTGCATTTTGTTGAGAGAAATAAATATTTGATCCCCATCAACCATTACGAGTTCTGGCTCCTACAGACCAGACGCTCCTTATCAACTCATTACCTGCATGAAAGACAGCTGTCACCTTTATAAAAGACTCCTGTCCACACACTCAATCAGTCAGACTCTAACCTCTACAACATGGGCAAGACAGCTTTCTAAGGATGTTAGGGACAAGATCATAGACCTGCACAAAGCTGGAATGGGCTACAAAACCATAAGTAAGACGCTGCGTGAGAAGGAGACAACTGCTGGTGCAATAGTAAGAAAATGGAAGAAATACAAAATGACTATCAATCGACATTGATCTGCGGCACCATGGAAAATCTCACTTCGTGGGGTGTCCTTGATCATGAGGAAGGTGAGAGATCAGCCTAAAACTACACAGGGAAACTTGTTAATGATCTCAAGGCAGCTGGGACCAAAGTCACCAAGAAAACAATTGGCAAAATATTACGCCGTAACGGATTAACTTCTTGCAGTGCCTGAAAGGTCCCCAGGCTCAAGAAGGCACATGTGCAGGCCCATCTGAAGTTTGCCAATGAACACCTAGATGATTCTGAGAGTGATTAAGAGAAGGTGCTGTGGTCAGATGAGACAAAAATTGAGCTCTTTGGCATTAACTCAACATACCGTGTTTGGAGAAAGAGAAATGCTGCCTATGACCCAAACAGCACCGTCCCCACTGCCAAGCATGGTGGAAACATTATGTTTTGGGGGTTTTCTCTGCTAAGGGCACAGGACTACTTCACTGCATCAATGGGAGAATAAATGGAGCCCTGTACATTAAAATCCTGAGTGACAACCTCCTTCCCTCCGCCAGGACATTAAAAATGGGTCGTGGCTGGGCCTTCCAGCAAGACAAAAATCCAAAACATACAGCAAAGGCAACAAAGGAGTGGCTCAAAAAGAAGCACATTAAATTTATGAAGTGATCTAGCCAGTCTCCAGACCTTAATCCCATAGAATCTCCCATAGAGGGAGTTGAATCTCCGAGTTGCCAAGCGACAGCCTCAGGATTTAGAGACGATCTGCAAAGAGGAGTGGACCAAAATTCCTCCTGACTTGTGCGCAAACCTCATCATCAACTACAAAAACTATCTGACTGCTGTGCTTGCCAACAAGGGTTTTGCCACCAAGTATTAAGTCTTGTTTGCCAGAGGGATCAAATACTAATTTCTTACTGCAAAATGCAAATAAATTTATATAATTTATACAATATGATTTTCTGGATTTTTTTTGATATTCTATCTCTCAATGATATGATTAACCTACCCTTAAAATTATAGACTATTCATATATTTGTCAGTGGGCAAACTAACACAATCAGCAAGGGATCAAATAATTATTTATTTCACTGTATGTATGCTAAAATGGCTAAAATAAATAATTAATATATGCAAATAATTACAAATATGTACTACTCTAGTGCATTAAAAGACCTGTGTCTAGACAAACTGTGTTTAGAATGCACTTCACAGCTAAAGAACAAGTGTAAGGAATGATAATAATTATAAAAGAACAAATTCTCTTTTGTCTTTGGATATAGCTATTTTTTTTACAGAAATGTAAGTGCTTGGCCTATTTATGTCCAGCATGCTCTTTATAATCTTCTGCAGATTAAGTTGCTGTAGCTCAGCATCCAGATGAGGTATAATGTGTATGTTCTCACTGAATTTACATTACGAAGAAAATGATCCTCATACTGTAGTACTTGGTAGTTGACAGTGTGTACTCTAAAGCTGGCTATAGATGTAATGGTTATCACTGATGATTCGACTGATAACAATAATTCACGATAAATATTATGTCTATGGTTCTTAAAATACTTGATGATGGAAATTTGCTCCATTGGTTGGAAAACTTATTCTGATTCATGCGTCAAAATTTTCCCCAGCCATATTTAACTATGGTTGGTGAAAAACACACAGAGGATAAATCACATACATTACCCACCACCTGAATGATTTGCATTGTAAATCTCTTCTTAAATGTCCCCTTACTGCTAAGAATTCCAAAACTCTTCATAGTGTGACCAAGTTTATGTGTCTATATAGAGCTTAAGACATCAGTAGATGGCCTCCACACTAATCAGTAAGAATAAAAGAGCTGTCTAAGGAAAAAAATGCTAAATGATATTTCCACCAAAATTAGGCACTTGTATAATGTAATTTTATTACATTTTATTTGAACTTCCTGCAGTTCTATATCAGCTGATTAATGACAGGAAGCTCAAAAGTTTTGTTTGTCCTGACACACAGGGAACAGCTCGAGTCAAGCCCTAGAGATTAAGTAGCCAAAGGGATGTGGCATTTTTCAGCAACATGCTATTGGCTGTTTCTCCCAAATGTTGAACATTACCAAGGAAACAAGGGAAAATGCACTGAGGTTGAAGTTATTAGAGAAGAATATGACAAATTTCAATAAAGGATTCTTGGACTTGCAGTTTTACAGGGCGAATGGAAACAGCTTTAATACAGGAAATGCTGCAGCTCAGCTGCAGTAAAAGGAGACTACATACGGCATATAAAAACATTAGAGCAGAAACATCACAGTGAGAAAATGTAAGGGGTATTCTCCTTTCATTGAATTGGCTTTAAACATGTAGGCAAAGTTAAACAAAGTTTATAACCATATACATTTCTTTTCTGATTTAGCTTCTCTTCAGATTTTGTCTCTTTCATACACAAGTCTCCCTAGTTACCAGCCACATCTCTCTGCTTTCTCTCTGCTCTTACAGGCTGAAGGAGGGGTCAGGCTAGTAATGTCACTTCCTGCTCTGTTCCTTATCTTGAAAAACAGGAGTTTGTTTACATTACTTATTGACAAGCCTTAACCTTTTAGAGCTCTGTAGCCTTTTACACTACAGTTTACAAACCTCCTGTAGTCATGTCAATGTAACAGGATCAGCTAGGAATAGCAGAGCTAATATGTCAACCACTGATATAGAATCACACACACTCTAACAAGAAAGTGATTGTTTGAAGCTGGCAGCAGCTCTGTAAAAGCAGCATGGTGATATAACTCCTTTAAGTCTTAGCCAAGCAATTTGAGAATCGTTTTTGTTTTTTTCTTTCAGTTCACTGGACAGCCCCTTTAAGGACTAGAAAATACTTTCTAGAATTAATCTTTAATTTAAAATATTCCTTTTGTGGTATGCCCAGTTTTCCATTGTTTATCCTAAGGAAATATGTTTGTTTTAACCCTTTAAACCTGATTGCAAGAGCATGAATTGAATCTCTGTAAAGAGGTAGAATACAAATAAACCTACTATTTTCGAATGTCTCAAATACACAATGTATTAGCAGCGTATAGCAAAAAACAAACAACATTATTCATATTTCATATAAAAGCACAAATTCTCAATTCAGTCTGTAGCAAATGAAATTGAATGTCTATTGACTTATAATGCATACATTCAGATTTTACTTCTACATTTCCTAGTATGACAATTGCACATTATAAAATATACTGATGAAATATTTTCAGTGCTAACAAAAATAAAATCTAAGGGAGACATGTATGAAGGAAGGTGCTTCAAAATGAATTATCGCGTCTCGTTTTCAGTGTATAATACGCCTGAATGTAAGAAAGTGGTTTTTGTGTGTTCATAAATGGAGTCTAAAGTTCGAAGCGCCTCACCTGTATGTTAGGTGCATTACAGAACTTTGGCGCATTAGTAATGCACCAAACATGTGTAAAGGCTATAGATAGGCTGGAAATAAAAGATAAGTCATTAGAATAGCATTTCAATGAATAGAAACTGTGGTACTGACCTTGCTGGGTGGACCACAGGTCCCAGCAAGACCTGTCGTCTTCTGGCTCTTGCCATATGTAGAATAAAAGGTAAGAGCAGCATATTTCAAATTTAATGTAGTAAAAATTAAAAATTAAAAAAACCTGAATAACCTCAGTGGGTTAGTTAATGTAAAATTAGTTTTAGATTCTATTCATTTGAAATACATTTTAGAGGAGATATTTTTAATACTTTTGGGATATTATTTATTCTTATAATAATTTTATATGATAACTTTTTATGAAATTTAAATAATTAAATTTTATATAGTTTGATAATTATCATAAATTACTTTTTATTATTGTATTGGTGTAAGTTGAGAAATAATGGACATTATTTTGCCCTAATAGCAAATCCTGCTCCACTTCGACTCCTCAGGCTGCGGCAGACCACATTGAAATAGGTCTACCTGTTCAAGCCATAATGCGCCTAGTTTTGCCGACCTGCATTCAGATATGTGTCTAATATGACGAGTGTGGTGCGACACGCCCCCACATGTTAGGTGCATTAAAAATTGTCAATTCTTGCGAACAATGCGTCTAACGCATTTTACGCCAGAAGAGGGTGAAAAACCCTTTCATACATGTCTCCCTAAACTCCTATAAATGGACACCATCCTAGATTCAACAATCTAAACTTCTGAACCACTTGACTTCTATGAAGCCACTCACCATTGAAACAAACTTTACAATCTTTAGGGGTAGGTGCCAAAGTATTCCTTAAAGGAGAACTGTCATAAAAATACAGATATTACATGTTGCACACAAACATCACTGATTTTTACAATAAGATTAGATTCTATTCTTTCTTCAGTGTTAGTTTGATACATATTTAATCTCTGTTATAGCATCTTTATATCTAAAATATCAGAAGTTACAATTGTTAGTACACTTGTTACATTTCAATTTTATTTTATAATTATATGATTGGGGTTTACTAATCACTAATGTCATACAACATATTAAAACAAATATTCATTGTTATCATTAAAGAGGACCTATCACTTGCCCTGATGTGTCTGCTTTAGTAAACAATTGTATTGTAAATTAAGTAATGCTGGAACATCCTTTCTTAGAACCAGGGGCGTAGCTACAGGGGCTGCAGAGGTAGCAGTCGCTACTGGGCCCTGCAGCCTAAGGGGGCTTAAAAGTCCTCCTGCCACATAAGGAGATACCAGCATTGGAAGTGGCTCATGGTAGCTGGGGGCCCATTTCACTTTTTGCACTAGGGCCCAGGAGCTTCAGGTTACGCCTTAGCTTAGAACTATTGGTTGAGCTGCTCCTCTGTTATTCCTCGTATTAATAAATGGACAGCTAAGGGTTACACCCTAGCACTGCCCATGTAAGACTATGTAGAGACACATCCCTTTGACGTAAGGAATGATAATTCTCAGTTGTTAATTTATTCATACATTTCTAGGGGAAATAACAGAGGAATTGCACGATGCAAGGTTATAAGAATGGTTTCAACAACATTTTTATGTTATGGGAAACACAAGTATTTGCAATTAATGTTTGATTTAGCTTTATTTGTCAGTAACAGAAACTGGGTGCAATCGTGTAAGGGTGGTGAGGAAACAGTTTGTAGTGGCCAACAGTGTTTGGCATGGTAATTGCTTAACATGACAACTCTTCCAGACCAATTAGGCTTCTACTGCACCATAGGAAGAGTTGTCAAGTCTCCCAACTGCTGTAAATTTATGGTGCTTGGATGGTTTGGGCTCAGAAGCTGTGCCCGCACCATCTCTAGCTGAAGCCAGCTGTAAATCCTAGCTGTTTACTCCTTAGATGCCACAGTCAATAGCAATTAGGTAATTGACAGAGGGAGTGGACTCCCTCTTCCATCCATTGGCACCCACACAATGTGATTGTGGGATGCTGATTGTTACTATGGCAGTTAGTAGCCAAATAATGGCCTCTGGTTCTGCCATGTACAGGAACCAATTAGGCTGCCTGTTGTAGACATAAAAAATAGCAATACAGCAATATGTTGCTATTTATTATAAAAACAGACAATTGCATAGTGCAGTCCAATATTAGCACTAAATTAAAGAAGCGAAGAATTAAATTAAAAATGTTTGAAGAAATCAAACAATAAAATAAATAAAATAATTAAAAACTCATGGACTGCTCAGTTCGCCACAAGCTCTAGCTACACCATTTATTGGGTGTATACAATTTAATCACATAAGATAATTAGGGAAAGAAGAACTTATTTGTGAATTTGTAGTTTATCAAAGCTCCATTTTGAACTATATATAACTTACAATTAATTAATTTCATTAACACAATTTCGATGTTCACTGAACACCTTTAAAAATATGTTAACTTAATTGCGTTTTTATTATTTTTTATTTCCCTATTATTTATTTGTTATAAACATTATTTATTTGCATCTTATTTACATTTGATCTTTTCATCTTTGTATACCAGTAACATTATGCCTCTGCATAATAATACACACAAACATATGTTACCCAAAAGGACATACATGAGTTTAATGACAGAACCTGAGATCCAGGCTGTTGCTACAAAGGTCAAAATTACATGTTCCTATGATGAACATTTAAGGCGATCCTGTCAGCTATCCTGACATGCTTTTTTTTATTAAATATTTGCAATTCCCATAAAACAACTATTTTGTAGCATTTCTGCCTTGAACTGTGTTTTTTATTCTGAAAGTGAATAAAAATTGTCAAATGGTTGTTATCACTCTCATTGTCAAAAGAGTATGGCCCAGATAGCCAGCGCTGATTAGACAGTGTCAGAGTTTGTTAAGACACGCCCTCAACTTGAAACACCCAGTTGTCAATTAATTTACAAATCTCTTGTACAATACAGGGTTCTAAGAATATTATTCAGAATTGTTATTTCATGTAAAATGTAAATGTTGTTAATTGCATATTAATCTGCCTTGTTATGAAATAAATAGTCCACATAGCTCCAAGTTCTGTAAAATTCTTTCTTAATGTTGCCTTAAATTTAAGTGGGTAATGATGATAGTTATATTTTCAATTTTTTTTTATTCTTGAGGGCGGGGGCATGCTCTTTGATGCTATTTCTCATGTTTAAAAGGGAAAGCAGTAAGTAGCACTATACAATATGCAGCATTAAACATTCTGTATAAAATGTGGTAATAGTTGTATAATCCAGGCTAATTGCCAGAGAATGAAAGTGAATTTTTTTCAGCACTGTTGTAGTTTGTGGAGAAAGATAGGTTTTTGAAGCATAGTAATAATCGCATTTTGATATAGAACTGTGATAACACAAACCTTGTCAGCCTGTCTTAAAACCCTATGAACAGCATCTAATACTTCAAAAGTACTACATGAAATTTTGACAAGTCAATCATGTTTTGAGTCCCATATGAGTATACATGACTCACCACATTTATTTTTTTTACTTTATTTTGAAATAATGTTCATTTATGAAAAAATAAGAAACAATGACAGGTTTTCAGTATTACACACTTTGATTTTATCTTATACTTATTAATACTCTTTAGGTAGATTTTGTTTCTGTTTAGAAGCTATATCATCACATAAGCTCTAGTCTCCAGAAAAAGAGTGGCAACTTTGTAATGGTTACTATGTATGCAAAAATGCTGAATACTGCCACACAAGATATAAGAAGCTTTACTGTCATTTTTATATCCCACGAGCACTTAGTAGGTCTTAAAGGGCAACTATCACTGATACAGTAGAGGCAGCTATTTTATGGATTGTAGAAAATTTTATGAGAACCAAGACTATGGAGATGACCTCTTTTGACTGAATTCATAGGCTGCGTTGTCATAACATTGCTTGAATCCATGAAGTATCTACTTCTACTCTCTGCAGGTGCACTTTAAATACATTGCTCAGCATTGCGGCAAAAGACCTCACCAGTGCTATCAGGATGACACTGTTAAAACTAACAATATTAAAATACCATCTTTTGTCACATTTAAAGGCAGTTGGATATGTTTTCTTCATATTTACATATACAGAGATCTGATCTAGAAAATTGTTACAATAAACCATTTTATGTTTTAAAAACAGGCAGTCTTTGGTGACGCAAAGGCAAAGTATCTTTTGTTTGTTTGTTACCTCCTGCCTACTTCACTCTGTCTCATAAAGTGAATATTGTTGGCACTGTCAGAAAGTTCTAAATACTGATCCACTGAATTGACAAAATATCCATCATAGCCTTGGACCTTCCCTGTACTTAAAAGTTGTTGTTTCTCAGCTTCTGTCCACATTCTTATGCCTTCCTCTCCTTCCTGAAGTCTCTTCTGCTCCTTAGTCCAAGCCTGGGCCACCGCTCTCTGTCTTGCTACTTCTAGAACATGATCCTTCTCTTCTTCAATGGTTGTTCCATAGCGAACATTAAAGCACAAGGTGCCATGTTGAAGTTGTATGTCAGCAAATCGTCTAGTTCTCCCACTGACCACAGAAGTCATCTGTGACACAGTGACATTGACTCCATTTTCCAGAATACGGCCGTTACCACTGTTTCCAATAACTGTTAGATCTTCTTCCAAGGAGGCCAACTTAATGAAGTAGTGTGTGTCTCGACCTTCAATGGTAAAATGTAAATTTTCCAAGTAGTGGGCATTATTCAAGATGGCAGCAATGCGCCGACTGTCTTCATTAGCCACTCCAATGACATCAGCTGTTACAACGCCATCTTTGATAGCAAATTTTATCCCCTTTCCGAATAAAGATGGCACGGCTGCAAATCTGGGATATTTGATGTTTTCATGACATTTTTCAGCATCTTGTTTTGGAGCCATCGGCAGCTGATCTAAAGAAATGAAGTTTCTCAACTGTTTCTGTAATTCACATTGTATTCCAAGAATTGTCTAAAAGATTATAAATAATGTACATTAGTACAATCAAATATTACTTTCCTTTTACTAAACTATTTCAGCTAATAGTCCAAAAACTAAAACAATGTGACATTTTGTGTCACATGTAAGAAAAGTCTAGGTCTGCAATTCACTATGTTGCCCATTGCAACATAGAGTGCCCCTTTAATTTCTCCAGAGCACTATGTGAAATCAAAGGGGCAATCTGATTGGTTGCTGTGGGCAACATAGTGAATTGCAGACCTAGACTTTTCATACATTTATCTCACTTTATCTCACTTTTATGCTGTTAAGCTTTTTGTTAACTTGCATGCATACAAACTTGTATCCACTAAACCAAAAATCTGAAAAAGGGGAATTTAGCTAGTGACTTTAAAAAGTAATGATTTCCTATATCTGCACAGAAAACATGAGCCATTCTGTATATTCCAGATGAATTTCTTATGTTGTAAATTGAGTAACAGAATAATGTTTCAGGTACTAAATTTGGTTATATGAAAAATACCAACCTTTCCAGGATCCCATTCCTGGGTTTTTGTTTGCAGTTGTAGTAGTTCATATGTTGACTCAAAGCCTTTTGCCTCTGGTTTGGGAAACCCAGGAAGTACATTGTGTAGTTGAAAACCAAACAGCTCCAGCCAACTTCCAATGTCTAAAGAGAGTAGACAAAGCACATAAACTAACAACCATAAACAGTTAAAGTAAAGAATGCTCCAATCTATATTCTTTAGAAAGGCAATATTTTTTAAAAGTGTCTAGTTGATAATAATACAGTGCCATGCACAGTAACAGTTGCGGCCCTTATGGTGGTGTACACAATGCCTAATGTCCCAATGGCATGAACAGTCCTACCCATAATTGCAAAATTTGACAATGCATATCATAAATATTATATCATGCGTACTTTAGATTGAAAATAAAATCAAAGGGGGAGTACTATATGATATGAAATGAAAGAAAAGCTCTGATTGGTTGGGCAACAAAAAAAGTCTGAGTCCTAGACAGTTTTCATGACTTCTGTCTTGGCTACAGACTCTATGCTAGAGATGAGCCGCACCTAAATTGGGAGGGTGCAGCTATATTGGGAGACAAAATAGGGAGGAAGTTGGAGGATTATTTAAACTAGGGACTATGGGGAGGGCAACTACACAGATAGATAGTGAAGATAAAGAGCTGGGAATTAGTACTCTATCAGGGTGTGGAGATTAGGGAGGGGGTGTAGCAAAAGTTAAAAAGGACAGGGTTAAAAGACTGAAAACCAAAAAAAATCTCTAAATTGCATGCTGACCAATGCCAGGAGTCTCACCAACAAAATACATGAATTAGAATTACTTATTACTGTAGAAAAATATGACATAGTGAGGATAACTGAGATATGGCTGTATGACACCTATGACTGTGTGGTTAACTTACAGGGTTACAGTTTATTTAGAAGAGATCATAAACATCGGAAGGGTGAGGTGTATGTCTCTATGTAAAAATCATATCTGAAGCCAACACTGCGGGAAGATATAGATACAGGAAATGAGCATGTAGAAGCATTATGGGTAGGTATACATGGAGGTAAGAACAATAATAAAATTTTACTTGGTGTCTGCTATAGGCCACCAAATATAACAGAACCCATTGAAGATGTACTGCTTAGGCAAATAGATGAGGCAGCTAATCATAATGAGGTTATTATTATGGGCGACTTTAACTACCCATATATAAATTGGGAAACGGAAACCTGTGGCTCTTATAAAGGAAACAGGTTTTTGTCAATAACTAAAGGTAATTACCTTTTCCAACTGGTGCAGGAGCGAGTAGAGGAAAGGCCCTTCTAGACTTAATATTCACTAATAGACCTGACAGGGTAACAAAGGTTTGGTTTGGGGAGCATGTAGGAAATAATGACCACAATATAATACATTTCCATTTATCCTTCAATAGAGTATTTTGTCGAGGAGCCACAAAAACACTGAATTTCAGGAAGGCTTATTTTAATCTGCTTAGAGAGGCTCTAAACCGCATTGGCTGGGATAAGGTGTTTAAAAATGACAGAACAGATAATAAATGGGAGATCATTTAAACATCTTAAACACTCACTGTGAAAGGTACATACCTTATGGAAATAAAAAAATTTGAAACAAGTAAAACCCAATGTGGATCAACAGAGATGTAAAGGAGACAATAAATAACAAAAAGCGTTTCAGCTACTTAACCAGGAGGGCAGTTAGGGGGCACTAAAAAACTATAAGGAAAAAAATATGCAAAATAATGATAAAAGCAGAAAAGCGGGAGTCAGAAAGACATATTGCTATAGAAAGTAATACTAACCCCAAAATAATTTTTAGCTATATAAGTAGTAAAAAGATTAAAACTGAGAATGTTTGCCCTTTAAAAAGTAGTGAGGCAGGTATTGTAGAGGGCAATGAGGAGAAAGCAAACCTATTGAAGAATTTTTTCTATACTGTATTTACTGAGGAAAATTACCTTCCTTCTGATGAGCTTAGGGATGAGTTAAACTCTGCCTTGAATGTTTCGTGTCTACCCCAGGACGAAGTGCAGCTCTTAAGAAGATTAAAATAGTGAAATCACCAGGTCCTGATGGTATACACCCCCATGTCCAAAGGGAGTTAAGTAATGCCCCTTATTAGGCGGACCCTATTCTTAATATTAGATAGGCCCCTATTCTTAATATTTAAGGACTGTATAATAAAATGGTATGTGTCAAAGGATTTGCCCATAGCAATTGTGATGCCAATATTTAAAAAGGGGTTAAAAAGTAATCCTGGAAACTATAGGCCGGTAACTTTAACCTCTTTTGTAGGTAAAATGTTTGAAGGTTTTCTAAGAGATGACATACTGGAATATCTCACTGAAAATAAATGTATAACACCGTTCCAGCATGGGTTTATTAGGATCAATCCTGTCAAACTAATCTCATCGGCTTCTATGAGGAGATTAGTTCTAGACTGGATTGAGGTGACGCATTGGATGTCATATTTCTAGATTTTTCTAAAGCATTTGATACTGTGCCACATAAAGTGCTGTTAAGTAGAATGAGAACGCTTGGACTGGGGGAAAATGCTTGCAAGTGGGTAACTGCTGAGTGATAGAAAACAAAGGGTGCTGATTAATGGTATGTACTTGATTGGATCCCTGTTACTAGTGGGGTACCACAGGGTTCAGTATTGGGCCCTATCCTCTTTAATAATTTCATTAATGATCTTACACATGGATTGCACAGTAGAATATCAATATTTGCAGATGATACTAAGCTCTGTAAAATAATCAACACAAAAGAGCAATCATCCTCAAACTGTGGCCCTCCAGCTGTTGAGAAACTACAACTCCCATGCATTTATATAATCTATAACAGTGGGCATGATGGGAGTTGTAGTTTCCTAACAGCTGGAGGGCTGCAGTTTGAGGATGCCTGCAATAGAGGATAATGTTTTATTACAAAGGGATCTTGGTGAGTTTAGACCTGGGCAGAGAAGTGGCAGATGAGGTTTTACATAGATAAATGCAAGGTTATGCACATGGGGAAGAAAAATCAATTTCATGATTACTTGTTAAATGGAAAAAACGCTGGGAAAAAGTGACATGGTGTAGGACTTAGGAATCCTGGGAGACAGTAACTGTAGCAGCCAGTGTCATGCAGCAGCTGCCAAGGCAAACAGGATTATGGGGTGAATTAAAAGGGCAATAGACGCACATGATGAGAACATTATCTCCCACTATACAAGTCACTGGTCAGACCAGTGGCGTAGCCATAGAGGCCGCAGGGGTCGCACTTGCGACCAGGCCTCTGAGCTCAGGGGGCCCCGCGCGCCCCCCTCGCCACACTCCTCTAGCTGCTGTACGTATCGCTAGGTCACAGAGACTCAGCCATACGTACTCAGCAGCATCAGCAGCGCTGACATGCAGGCGCACAGGCAGCCAGCAATGCTTCTGATGAGCTGCGGAGGCTCCGCAGATGAATGACTGCATCGCTGGCTGTCTGTGAGAAGCCGGGAGCCCAGTCACATGGGAGGAGGAGGGGGAGGGCCCCGGAGGAAGAGGAAAGAGAAGCAGCAGCAGGAGGAGGTCACATGGGGACAGCAACATGCCGGGCTGTCTGTTTCCATGTGGTGTGCAAAGTACAAGTATGTTAAATCTATATGTGTAGTTTGTATATGTGTGTAGGGATGTGTGTGTGTATACTGGGTGTGAGTATATACTGTGTGTATGTGTGTGTATACTGGGTGTGAGTATATACTGTATGTATGTATGTGTATACTGGGTGTGAGTATATACTGTGTGCATGTGTTTGTATACTGTGTGTGAGAATATACTGTACGTATGTGTGTGTATAGTGGGTGTGAGTAATATGCTGTGTGCATGTGTGGGGTATACTGGGTGTGATATATACTGTTGTAGGGTGTGTGTATATGGTTGTGAGTAAAATACTGTATGTATGTGTGTGTATACTGGGTGTGAGTATATACTGTGTGTGTGTGTATACTGGGTGTGAGTATATACTGTGGGTGTGTGTGTATACTGGGTGTAAGTAGATACTGTATGTATGAGTGTGTATACTGGGTGTGAGTATATACTGTGTGTGTGTATACTGGGTGTGACTATATACTGTATGTATGTGTGTGTATACTGGGTGTGACTATATACTGTATGTGTGTGTGTGTATACTGGGTGTGAGTATATACTGTGTGTATGGATGTATGTGTGTGTAAACTGGGTGTGAGTATATACTGTGTATATGGATGTATGTGTATACTTGGTGTGAGTATTTCCTGTGTATATGGATGTATGTGTGTATATATATTTTGTATACTTTGTGTGCATTTATAATGTGTATGGGTGTGTATATATACTGTGTATACTGTGAATGGGTGTGGTATTACTGGTATACTCTTATGTGGCTATATACTGTGTATAGGTGTTTATATATAGTGTGGTTACTTTGTTAAGGGTATAGGTGTGTCTTTAATAATGTTTTGTATATTTACTGTCTGAATGTATATACTGTATGTGTAAGTATATAGTGTATGTATTTTGTGTATATAGTATGTGTGTGCAGTGTGTATACACTGTGTTTGTATATAGTGTGTGTAGTGCATGTGTATATAGATATTGTATGTATGTATGTAATGTTTTGTATGTACAGTGTGTTTCCATAATGAGTGTATATAGTGTGTATATATAGGGTGGACCTAGACTATATTAAAAACATTGTCACACTGCAAATTCTTTTATACCTGACTGATGAGGAGAATTAATAGGTAGATATCAAATATATGATACATAGGTATAGGGAATATAGATAGATTTGAAATGAATTGATATGAGATATACACTCACCGGCCACTTTATTAGGTACACCATGCTAGTAACGGGTTGGACCCCCTTTTGCCTTCAGAACTGCCTCAATTCTTCGTGGCATAGATTCCACAAGGTGTTGCAATGATGCTCAATACAGGTACCAAAGGGGCCCAAAGAGTGCCAAGAAAAAATATTCCCACACCATGACCCCACCACCAACCAGCCTGAACCGTTGAAACAAGGCAGGGGATCCATGCTTTCATGTTGTTGACGCAAATTCTGACCCTACCATCCGAATGTGAACGCAGAAATCGAGATCATCAGACCAGGCAACTTTTTTCCCCAATCTTCTACGTCCAATTTCGATGAGCTTGGGCAAATTGGAGCCTCAGTTTCCTGTTTTTGCTGAAAGGAGTGGCACCCGGGTTTTGGTCTTCTGCTGCTGTAGCCCATCTGCCTCAAAGTTCGCCGTACTGTGCGTTCCGAGATGCTCTTCTGCCGACCTTGGTTGTAACGGGGGGCTATTTGAGTCACTGTTGCCTTTATATCAGCTCGAAACCCGTCTGCCCATTTTTCCTTTGACCTTGGCAAACACAAGGCATTTCCGCCCACAGGACTGCCGCTCACTGGATGTTTTTTCTTTTTTCGGACATTCTCTGTAAACCCTAGAGATGGTTGTGCGTGAAAATCCAGGAGATCAGCAGTTTCGGAATACTCAGACCAGCCTTCTGGCACCAACAACCATGCCTGTTCAAAGGCATCAAATCACCTTTCTTCCCATACTGATGCTCGGTTTAAACTGCAGGAGATTGTCTTTACCATGTCTACATGCCTAAATGTATGAGTTGCCGCCATGTGATTGGCTGATTAGAAATTAAGTGTTAACGAGCAGTTGGACAGGTGTACCTAATAAAGTGGCCGGTGAGTGTATAAGATAGATAGGAATGAGATAGATAGGAATGAGATAGATAGATAGATAGATAGATAGATAGATAGAAATGAGATAGATGCATAGATATGAGATAGATAGATATGAGATATATAGATAGATAGAGAGATAGATATGAGATAGATAGATAGATAGATATAGATGATAGATAGATAGAATAAGATTGGATAGATAGATAGATAGATAGATAGATAAGATAGATAGAGTAGATAGATATTTAGATAGATAGATAGATTAGATAGATAGATGAAAAGTTACCATAGATATATATGAAGAGTTTGGGTGTGAGAGAGGGTTGATAGATAAAAAAATTTGAAATAGATTGATATGAGAGACATATATAAGCTAAAAGGTATGACAGATGATAGATTTATATAGAGAAATACATAGTAGAATAGATAAGAGATTTCATAGGTAGATATATATGAATAGATATGAGATATAGATAAATGAAGCTAATAGATTGAGATAGATATGAGCTGGATATACCCATAAAATAGGTATTTAGATATGAGATGTGTCTGTGCTCCTGACTGGCTGTTTCGAGGCTGCGGCTTCTTCTTCCTGCGCTGGCACCTGGTCCAGGCGCAGTTCGGTGACACTGGGACACTATTGGTGTCCTGGAGGCGACGTCCATGTGATTTTCTATACTAGAGGAAGATGTCCCGGAGGCCTCCTGCGTCTATTCCAGGAACAGGAAGGGAGCACACTGTTTACATTACTATTTTGTCAGGTAGTGGGGGGGGGGGGGGGGGGGTTGGGGGACATCATTTGTTTTTTTTTTAATGCTTTTCTTTCCTATCTGCTGTGCCTCCTGCAGAATTTTCTGTCCAACTTTTTAGGCCGTGTTCACACGGCTTATTCCCGACGGATTTGTGCGCTCACAATTCCGCCGTGAATTTGGGGCGGGACGGGGGCGGGGCCGCGCCGTCACGAATGTGCATGTCACTTTCGCCCCCCCCGCGGCGGATTCGCCGAGCGGGGAGGAGCGACGGAATCCACTGTTCTCTATGAGAGCAGTGGATACCGTAAGACTCCGACGGGGTTGGGCCGTACTGAAGTGCAAATCGGCGCGCCCGTACGGCGCAAATCTGCGGCAAAATAAGCCGTGTGAACGAGGCCTTACAGTCACAGAAACTTCTGCAGGATGTATGGCCCACTCCACTGAAGGGCCTAACTGTAACCAGCAGGAGAGTGTAATAGATCACTAGAATGACAATATACTGCAGTGCACAAGTGCTATGGTATATTGCTCCAGTGATCATTTCTGAAAGTACTAATGAGAGATTGGGGAAAGAAAAATTTATATCACATGGTAAACTAGAAAAACCCGAACAGGTCCGGGTGCCACCTCCTAAACATGCCCCGAACTTCTCCATTCATAGGAGGGGAGCGGGGGGCCCAAACCGACTTCTCGCACCTGGGCCCATGAGCCCTTAGCTACACCCCTGGGTTAGACCACACATGGAATATTGTGTACAGTTTTGGGCATCAGTTCACAGGAAATACACTTTCAAGTTCATTGAAAGTATGCCCAAGAATAAAAAAAAAGACAAAGACAAGCATCTAAACTGATAAGGGTGTCAGGAATCATAGCTACAGGGAAATGTTGAAATAATAAATGTATTTAGTCTTAAGACTGTGGGGACATGATAAACCTTTATAAGTATCTAGTGTAAATAGTTCTTACGAAAATATTGTGAAAAGCTGTTTCATGTAAAATTTCCTCAAAATACAAGCTGGTATTTACTCCATCTGGAAAAAAAAGGGTTCAATCTGCAAAGCCTTCTTTACTATAAGGTTTGTGAATCTATGGAATAGTTTGCCTCAGGAGTTGGTCACAGCAGGAATAGTTGAGGTCTTTAGAAAAGACTTAAATCATTACTTAGCACTAGATAATATTAATTCTTATGTGAACATAAATAATTCTTGTTATGCATTAAGTACCCAACCTGGTATCAAGAGAAAAATATTTTGGGAGACCGTCCAATAGATTTATGATTAACTCGGTTTGTTATCTATAACTAATGCATAATTACTGTGTCATGATGATGAGACCCTGAAAGATCTCTTTGACTAAAGGCTAAACTTGTGGTGCATGACAAAGGATGTTGCCCTAATATTTGAACAATAATAAATGCTCTACAGAGGCCTGTAGTTGAAACTAAACTTCTGTGTTCTTAGTTCAAAAGAAATAAATAAAAGGTTATCTGTTACCGCCCTTTTTTAAGGGATAAACTTAAATTCAACTGATGCTTTCAAAACTGGATGTGATACATCTGTTTTTGCTTAATAAGGTTTATTGTAATGTAAACATAAGTAATGGTCCTCTTATAATGTGTAAGATCATTGTAAGATGTTTTTCAGTATCTTTGAAACTATTGTACTTTATATAACAAATAAACAATTCATTTGGTTTTGATGAAAAAATTTAAAAAAACATTATTGAAAAGAAGTCTTGTTTTGATTGCGGATCTAGTCTGATCCCTAATTGGGATCAGGATGGAAAGATTTCTTACTTTTAGGGTAGATTGATTGATTCATGCCTTCTTACCATACTCCTGATCAATAAGGTGAAACAAAGTTCTAAAGTACCCCTTCATCCATATGCTTTCCACCCTAGTTAAACTTGATAGACATATGTTTTTATTACTGGACAATGTTACTATATAAGAAATTAGGGTTTATCCATCAGATCCATTAACATTATGCATCTCCTGAAAGTAAACTGCGTCAGGGTTCATTGCTTGATATTAAATTAGAATACTATATTTTACTTTGGCTTTGTAAATTTAGCAAATAAGCATATTATCTCAGTTCATAACGAAGACACGTAGCAGCTTCTAAAATCTTTGTCTGTTATCATCCTTGACTAGGTGGCTCTTTAGTTATACCTGTCCAAAGACACAATGATGTTCATTAACCTAAATGAAGGCAGTCACCACTGCTCAGATCTCTTTGGAACAAGGACCAGAATGCTCTTTCTGTTGAGAGCATGATGATGGTGACCACATCGTTGATGGTCTAGGTCCTTTTTAAGATTTCAGGCTTTCAAAACTAATGGCATCAATACAAGTAAATGGAGGGAACCAAAATAAAAAAAATGCAAGAATTACTGGACCTCTAGCTAAACATGGAGGGCAGCAATATAAGCTTTTAAAATATGCCACAAGTTCTCTATAATGTTTAAGATGCAAGGAAATATAAATTGATGTACCTGTTGTATACTGCACCACATCCTGAGTCTTGCCCACTGGGTAATTATTTTCAAATGAATATAGGTTAAATGGTCTTGGATCAGTATTTATTCTGTTCCAAATCTGATGGTTGGGTGTAGCCCATCGTCCAGCGACAACATCATAATCCCTTTGTCCAAGGTGTACAAGTTTAGTTAGTGAATCATAGAGTCCTCCATAAAATCCAGTTATGAGTTCAAAGTCTGTGTTGGTGTCTTCATAGATGTCCCCATATGGTGTGTAGAGGATTTCCTTTATAACTTGACCTCGACTACTAAATACAGCAAGGGGTGTTCCGGTATTGTCACATGCTACATAATACTCCTCTCCACTGCTTAATTCCATGGCAATTAGGTGTCCTTGAAGATCATAATAAAGTGAAGTTATTTCTGAACTGCTGTGATTGTATAAATGAGTAACTCTTATTGGATTAGCTAGATCAGCATAAAAGAACTGCAAATGAGAGCCAGTACTTGATTTACTAGCAACACGCCTTCCAAGTCCATCATATCGGTAATGTACATTCCAGCCAGAAACCTTATTATATGCCTTGCTCAAAAGACCATTAGAATTGTACTCAAATATATCATTTCCTCTTTGTCTGAGAAACCCATCTTCATCCATTTTATACTGAATTTCTCCAAGTCGGGTAATACGGTCTCCAATGTCATATCTCAATGGAATTAAGCGGACACTATTTCCGTGGCTCAGCAGGTTAATGTTTCCATTCAGATCATAGCTATACCGCCACTGAAGCTTGTCATTAACATAAACAGCCTGAAGTTGACCATCAGGATCATATTCATATGAATATCTTGTTAAATTTGCATCTACACCCACTCGTATTCCACACATAATCATTCGACCCATGTTATCATACTGGATTGTCATCCAATAAGAGATAGCCTTTAGAATCTCATATTGCACCTCAATTACTTGCCCACTAGAGCTGAATATTTTAGTATGCTTCATCATCGAAGTTGTAATTACTTGATTTAGATCATAATTGATGACACTGAATTTTCCAAATTGTTCAGTTCTCCCGGACACATCAACATATCTGTATAAGTCTATAGGCAGAGGTATTTCATTTATCATTGCTTGCATACTGGTCACTCGGAAGTTGTTATAGCTGTAGTCAAACCTTGCATTAACAAGTCCTTCTTCACTGAATCTGAAGATCTGTCTTCCAATAAGTGGTCCTGTTAGGAAGATTTGAACATTTAATACAAACGTTTCTATTTCAGACACATTCAGCAATCAGTAAGCTGTATACACACTTTAGGTTCACTTTAAGGTTTACTAGGACATTATATAAATGCTTAAATGTATTGTATGTAATTTTAACTACAGCTATACTAGTATTTCCTGTAAGCATACATAATATATGAGCAATAAAAAATATCAGTTATCAATATCAACATTTGATAAGTAATCACAATATCACATACCTGTCTGTCTATATCTAATAGTACAAACAAATCCTTCATGCATTAGATGAATTGTTTTAATGACTCCAGAAGACTCTTCGTAGGTAAATGTAACCTGGGTAGTGTCATACAGAATTTCAGACAGCCTTGTTTGTTTTGTGTATTTATAGAAGACCCTACGTCCTGTTCCAAGATGCAATGTCTGCAGCAGACGTCCATCTCCACTGTAATCTTGAATAAATGAGCCAACGTTGTCTGGTGGGTTGTATATATTGCGGTAATATCCAACAGAGAGCATGGTCTGGAGACTATGGCGAACCATATTAGGCATAGTTACTGAGGCAAGGTAATCGGAATGATCATATTCGAAGATGTAACGCCTCTGGCTATGCAAAAAAAGGCTTATAGACTGAAATAAAACAGAATAAATGAACTTATTAAATTGATGCTCCAATTTAAGTGATACATGCCATAAAGCTCCTTCTTACCCCATACTAGACATCCCTCTTCCCCTACAACAAACAGCATAGCATTGGGATATATACTATACATACTCTCCATCTTCTCCTGCTGTGTGAGTTTGTTCTCTCCTAGACTATTGTTAACCGATCCTTCCTCCTCCCTCCTAACACTCTAACCTGTAATGACTCCTAAGTTTTCTCTCCTCACCTGAGGCTGATATGGCTCTTCTGAGTTACTGTAGGCTGCCGTATAAGAGCTACAGTCAATCAATGTAGAAAGAACAGTCTACATACCACAGAGCCTGAAGGTAGCTTTTACTGATCGAATCAGACTACTGAGAAGAGTGATGTTAATCAGGATCCACTAGTTAGCCACAGAATCTGCACAACAGTAACAAATACACCCAGTCTAAAGCATAATAGGGCAAGTTCACATCACAGATTGGCTGTAGCAATGATGAAGAATTCAAGCACATGGAGCACAAACAACTGCATTTAGAGACATGGAATGTTTTTTTTTATTTGTAGAAATGTCTATGAAAAATCTGTTTAATATGAATATCCGAAAAAGAAGCAAAATAGTTAAGGTAAGTACTGTGCAATAGGCAGGGGTGAAAAAATGCTGCAATGTCATCCATTAAGGAGGCATCTGATTGACTCCAAATTTATGCTACACCAGGACAATGACCCCAAACATTCAACCAATGGCATTAAGAACCATCTTTAGCACAAACAAGGAGTAATGATATGGCCTTCACAGAGTCCTACTCCCAACCTAATTACATGAAGAATCTACACATAGAGAAGGTGTGGTTAGTTCTCCAAGATGTTTGAAACAGCCCCGCTGCTAAGTTCCTTCAAAAACTGTGTAAAAGTGTACCGAGAATAACTAATGATTTTTGGTTGGTGACACCAAGGGCTACATGTATAAAACTGTTTAGGTCTAAAACTCACTCTTTTGCCCATAGTAGCCTATGGGCAAAAAAGTGAGTTTTAGACCTAAACAGGCTCATACATGTGGCCCCAAATATTGATTTGATTTAGATTTCTTTGTTCCTTCACTTTGCATTTTTTTATTTGATAAAAATAAACTAAGACTTCTACTTTTGAAAAGCATTGCAACTTTGCAACATTATCAACACCTACCTAAAACTTTTGATAATGAACTTGCACGTTGAAATAATGAAATGATTATCTAGATATGGCATACATGTATTGCTAAATCAGTATTTTACTGCTGTAGAATATATATCAAATAAGGCACATTTTCTAATCTTTCTTTGACAGATTGCCATTAAGATGTTTAACAGTAAGACTTTTATAAAACTAATGACATCTGTTTCTTTTCAAATCGTATAAAGGTACTGTGATCAATCGACTATTTAAGAAACTTATATGTAAACGGGAATGAACCATTATTCAGTCATAAAAGACATGGGATACATTGTGGTGATAGTCTTTCATTTTTCTATGCTTCCTATTGTGCCTCTTGGTTTAACAAGTATTCTTCTTAAGAAAAAGAATCAATAAATCATCAGTCAGTTTCTTGTTCGAGCATTGTATCTTTCCCCACAGTTTCTTCTCACTTTATGTTAGCTTATATAGAAAAAGTCTGGGAAAGTTTAGGCACTTACCTTTTCTTCATATGTGTAACTCCATATTTTACCATTGGCCCAAATTCTGGATACCATCTTTCCATTTTGATCATACTCTATTTTCTCAGTCCAGGTTCCTCTTTGAATGGAGGTAACAAGCCCAAATGATGAGTATGTGATATTGACTTCTTGATATTTGCTGCTGGGTGACCACAAAATGGGATGTCCAGTTTTATCATACAGAATTCGAAGAGTAAATTTTCGGTGATCATCATAAATTTTTCCTGTTCTGGTGATGTGATCAAAATCAATGGATAATAAATTTCGACTGTGAGCCTATAATGAAAGCACAAATTGGTTAGGAAATACACTTATGGTGTATATGTATGTTTGTGCTTTTAGTGTATTCAGTGTGTGTGAGCCTGGCACTGGACAGTATCTACTGGATTTGATTTGTATGAAAAAAATATCCAGTAGAAAACAGTCATCACTTACTGCTCATTAATTCAATTTATCAATGGGCACATGAGCTGAACACAAGGTTGTGATCCTAGGCAAGCAATAGGACCCACTGCAAAAGTACCTAAAGGTGAAGAAAACCAAGCTAGGAGTGGTAAGTAAATGGTGTAACCTGAAGTGAGGTAGGGACTAAATTTATTTTGGGGTCAACCTGAGATCTGAATAAAAATTGGGCTTCTGGTCTTGTTTCTAAATGAACTGTGGGATAAGGATAAATTCTAAGGTTGTGACTGAGGTCTATATGCATTTAGGGGGTCCCAGATCTACATTTTTATACTGTTCTGTGATCTGAATTAACTAAGATATTTGTTCTTGGATCTGAATTAATCTAGGAGATTTGGGGTCTAAATTTATTTTGATGTCTGGTCTGGGGACAAAATTTATTTTGGGATATGGGGGGTTTAAATTTATTTAGTATTCTGAATTTTGGGTACTTTTCAAATTATTTGGCTGCTTACCTTTAAACCTTCTCTAGCTTAGTGATGTAATTAACCCTCCTGGCCTACTCCCTGGCAAAGCAGCTGAACAGTTATTGTGCAGCTGCTAACTCTGCACGACCGTTTTGAAATGGCCATGCACAGTTAGATGCCGACCGCTGACCTGTTTTTCCCCACCCTGCCCATCGGGAGAAACAGGTCTGCCTTCCCAACTATTGCATAAACAGCACTCAATGAGCACAGTATGTATAGATCAGCATTGCAGGTGGCATGGGTGTCATAAAACCCCCTGTGATGCTAACGCCAGACACTAGCTCCTAGAGCAAACTGCTTGGCGGGGGAACGAGGAGAGGTGAGTATGTTTTTTCATTTTCTGTTTAGCATATACACCTTCCTATCTTCCTTCAGGTGGGCTATATCTACCTTCAAGGGGATGTATCGACCTACAGGAGAGCCATATTTAGCAACAGGAGGGTTATTTTTACCTACAGTACGGGGGGCTATATCTACCTACATGGAGGCTATATCTATCTATCTACATGGGGCTATATCTACCTACAGGGGGAATATACCTACCTACAGGGGGATATATGTCCCTGCACGGGGGGGCTATATCTACCTACCTACAAGGGGGCTATATCTATTTACCTATATGGGGCTTTATCTACCTACAGGGATCATGTACCTACCTACAGAGGGCTATATTTATCTACATGTTGGCTATATCTACCTACAGTGGTTTTATATTTACTTACAGGAGGCTATATTTACCTACGGGGGCTATATATACCTACAGAGGGGCTATATTTACCTACAGGAGTTATATCTACCTACAGGGAGAATATACCTACCTACAGGGGGCTATATTTATCTACAGGTTGGCTATCTCTACCTACAGTGGTTTTTTATTTACTTACAGGAGTGTATATTTACCTACAGGGGGCTATATATACATACAGATGGGTTATATTTACCTACAGGGGTTATATTTACCTACAGGGGGCTATATTTACCATCAAAGAGCTATAAAAACCCTTTCAGGGGCTAAATTTACCTACAAAGGGCTAAATCTACCTACTGGGGGCCTATGGCTACCTGTTATGGGATTATACACCTACCTACTGGAGGGCCTCTATGCCTACTTACCTAAAGGGGTTATATACAGACCTAAATACAGGGGGCTGAAATACATATCTACCTACTTGCAGGGGTCTATACACTGACAAGCAAAACAGTAACAATGTTTTGAACTTTTGACTTTCAGATTCCATATCTAATCATCCACTACAACTTTGAATGTGAGACTACCATAATATTACAGACAACCATCTTGGCTATCTCATACATAAATTTCACATAAATTTTAGCATATGCCTAGCAATGCAGATTCTTGTCATGAAACTGGATTGTTACTGTTTTGCTCCTGGTGGTGGAACAATTATTTTCTGCTTGTATAATACAAATTGCAACTCACATTTTCTAATAGCTCAGTGTGTTATTAGGTTGATTCCCAAGTGAAAGGTCACTGGTTCAAATCAAGGAGCCATGACGAAGATTTCCCAAAAAAAGAGAAGCCGCATTATCCAGCGATAACGGTTTCTCAGCCAAGAAAATTGCCAAACTGCATCATGTGAGTGCCATGACAGCTGGAATAATACAAAATGAAGTTTGTCCATCCATTTAAAAGCCAAGAGGTGGAGGTCCAGGTAAAATATCCAAGTCAACAAGTCAATCACAAGGTCTACCAGCTCTGTCACAACAAACACGGCAGTGGAGGTGGCTCGTATTCTTTGTAATAATGAGAAGTGAGATGGCAGACATTCGTGCAAGGACCGCGTGTTGCGCTTTACTTATGTCTGCAAAAAAGTACAGTAAGTGGACAGTAGAAGATTGGAAATGGGTCAATAGACTGGGCTCTGATGGGTGCAAATTGGTCTGAAAGAAGCAAGGGAAAAGGAAGCGAATGGATCGAGAAACTGAAGAAACTGTCAAGTTAGATGGAGGAAGCCTGATAATATGGGGTTGTTTTACAGCCAAAGGCGTTGGATTCTTGACCAAGATCAATGGTGGGCTCAATGCTGAGCCAAATGTGAGTATCCTACAAGACTAATTACTTCGTACACTCAAATGCTATTGGTATGAAGACAACGGCATAGTGTTCCGGCAGGACAAGAACCTGAAGCATACGTTGAGATTGGCGAATAAATGGTTCCATGACAGTGAAGTGGAGTTGTTGGATTGGCCCCCACAGTAATAAGAACTCAACCCAAACTTATGGATAGAGTTGAAAATAAAGCTCTATTTGAACCCAAATGAGTTGACCATTGTGCACCAGAGACCTGGGATCAGATTTTGGTCTAGACATTGAATCTGATTGAGAGCATTCCCAAAAGGATTCAGGCAGTGTTGAAAGCCAAATATAGATTTACAAAATAATAAAAATTAATATTTAGATTTTTAGGAGCAAAACAGTAACAATACAATTACATGACAAGAATCTGCATAACTAAGCAGATGCTAAATAGTTGCAAGTCAAATTATGTATGAGCTAGCCAAGATGATTGTCTATAAAATGATTGTAGTCTTTTGTTCAAAGCTGTAGTGGATGGTGAGATATGGAGCCTGAAAGTCAAATTTTCTAAACATGGTTACCCTTTTGCTTGTCAGTGTAACTTTGAGCTTGTTAAAATTTGCGTCCAGCAAAAGATTCAGATTGGTTTTATACTGTAGTAATATAAGCATATTTTATTATTAACAGTACTAGGCAAAACAAACAGGCCCTCAATGGTTCTGCTGAACTGAACCCAGAATCCTTTGATGATCTAAATTCTGTTAATTTAAAGTGCAGGAGGTCTGGGTGTTTCGCAGCAGTTGTAAAGTCAAAAAAAAGCTCATTCAGAGTTGTCAAAAGAAATTCCAAACAAAGTACCGGTTAACCTAAGTCTGGCCTTATGCAATACATACATTATATTTAAATTATTCCCAATGAATGTATCATTAGTAAGGGTATACTTCGTTTAGGCTCTTTCATGTTACTTTACATTCCTGAACTATGTTGTTCCTCAAACCTTGTTTGGTTTGCCATTGGCTCAACTGAACATTTGAAAATATTTGGGCGTATGATGTTCAAACCCCAAATTTTTCACTCTGATTATAACCCTAGTCCTAACCATAATCACAACCCTAACCAAAACTTGGGGTTAGGGTTATGCTTTTTATACTGGTTTGTAAGGATTGCCTTACCGCTCTACTACATGTCTGGTCCGGTGTGGCACTCTTAGTTGGACATCATATCACTTACAGTCCGATGTCACTCTTTGTAAACCCTAATTTGACATCGGACCAAAAGTGACTTTGGAAGGGAATATCTCAGTGACACTACCAACAGACTGGAAATGCTGCAGTAAGGTAAGGAAATCCTTACAAAACCCTTCCTGGATATTCACCTCCATGCTAGTCCATTGTGACAGATTTATCTATTAGCTCATTGTGACTCAGACTTGTCTATTAGCTCATTGTAGCTCACACCTTGGTCTTGGTTGGGGACTTTTGTACTGGGATGAGAAACTTATTTATGTCTCTCCTTACCTATTTTCTTATCCTGCCAGGTTTTATTCCCGAATGAACCCCTGTTGCATTTGATACAGAAGGAAATGCGTCGGGATAATCCTCTTTTTGAGATTTGTGGGATACAGACTAATCCTTTTTTGGGGATTTGACAAAGGGGGCGGACCCCGAAACGTCGTTCAGTATCACTTTCCTACACTCCGAGAGGATGGAGGATGTGTCTCACTGCTCTGTTATGCCTTACTCTGCATCAGTGCAGGTTTAAACTATTGTGGAAATGCCGCGCTGCCATGAATGTAAAGTGTCAGGATGGGCTTTAAGTTCATTTTTGAACTGCTAAAACCGCAAGTTATTTCTTCCATTTGGATACAGAAAGTGTATCGCTGCATGAATTGTTATTATAAGTTCGCAAATATTAAAGTAGATTAAGCTAATTTTGAGCTTGAAACGGATGTTTATTGCCCACATATATTTCTAGTTACTGAGTCTATTGCATGAGGTTGGGGTCCTCAAGTTGTGGGTTAAATTTTGCGGTGCAATTATTTTGGGTGCATCATTTCATTATAGAATCTACCAGAGACTGTCACCTGTTGTCATTCAAAGGCTGTCTCTAGAAAGTGTATATCTACACTATTGGAAAAATTCATGATTTTTTTATTGCTTTACTTATGCTCAAGCAATGCACTTTTGGTCAGATAGCAGTCTTCAGACAAACCCCTGACCAGATACCAAGAAATTCATAGGTTTCATGGAGTTCTAATTTGGAAACATTGCATTAACTTGTGGTTAATAGTTAACCTATAGATTTTATTCTAAAAAAAGCTCCGTCAAAGAAATTACTTGCTCTTTATTTACAACCTTGTAAAATGTATGACAGAGATTTAAACTTAAACTTGTGGACTGATGTTATTCATTTTCTGAATCTGAAATGTAAGATAGTCCAGTCCAGCCCAGTGATGCCTGAAGGAAGTGAAGCAATTTCCCACAAAATATTACTCCAGAGAGCAAAGTAATTCTGAATCTTCTTGTAGCTTGTGATAATGTATAGTTATAGCCTCAGATGAATATATGACTAAAATCTAACCTGGAACAAATATTTTGCAAAGTCATATATCAATGTATAAGAATGAAAGTCGAGTTGTGAAAAAGATTGGGCTAATCCTTCTCAACAGCAATGTGAATAACTCATATTAAATCATAGGAAGTCTGAGGCTGCAGTTCTTGCTGGTAAAGGTGGGACGAGTAATTACAAAAGAGGGCTGTTAAAACTTTTCTCATGGGTGATATGTGGTCTGTGTAACTTGCAGGCATAACTCAAAAATAAAATATTAGTTTGTAACTGTGATAATAGTATTACATTTTGTATAGTTATATGTATCTATTTAGTGACAAATAGGATTATGCCACATAATATTATAGAGATGACATTAGAGGGAAGATTATTTTCTTTAGTAGCAGCGTATGAGTATTGATTCTTGGGTGCAGAATCTTCACTGTATGCACATGAAATTATTTGCATTCAACTCAGCTAATATTTTATACATGCTAAATAAATGTGAAACACTATTTTGGCATATTTCAGATCAGTTAAACCCTATGGGTACGTTAGACCTCAATTTTGGAAGCATATTCCAAAGTATATGCCAAATGTCAAGCTTGAACAAGGTGTGAGCAGAACCAGATCTTTATTTACAGGGAATGTGTCATCAAAAAATGACTTATTGTTTAACTCACATTTTTATGTTAAACACATTTTTTAGGAATTTTTGGTTATGTTTTTTTTTTAATTTTCCAGATCACTTTCAATATTTTTTTAATAATTCCTGCAGTTTTCACTTTGGCCACTAAGCCTAATAATTGTCTGACACTTCCTGCTCTGTTTAGAGAGCTTTTCAGCAGTGTGCTCATTATCAGTAACAGCAGGGTCAAACTGAAAGGAGACACCAATGTGTACAGATAACACAGAATCCACCAGTCACAAGAGGAGATGTCACAGCTCCCCCTCTCCCCTCCCTTCACAGTGAAAACTATCCTATAGACGTCTATGGGACAGAAACTGTCTTAAGAATCCTATGTGCATGAAGCTGCTGTAAAGTATCTCTCTGACTGCTGTTAAAGCAGTGCGAGCAAGAATGTCTTCCCCACAATCATATATAGATGGCCGAATTGAGAAATCTACAATCAGAAATAAAAACGAATATAGATCAGGGGCTTGATTTAATACGTAAAAAAAAAATGGTGACAGATTCCCTTTAATAGAAGTAACTGCCCAATTCAAACTCATGTATCTGGTAGTATGGATATTCTTTTTGACATGTTCTGTATTCATACATGGTATTTACCTATGGTTGCATGGGTACAACCATACAGATCCATGTGGTGTGTAACTGTAATACAGTGCCTTGACTGCTATAGGGTTATACTCTACTGCGCTATAGAGTAAACAATGACATACCTTGGTTGTGTTAAAAAAGGTAATGAAATATATTGCGGGAGTTTTAGCAGCTGCCTTTACCCCCACCCAGCTCTCTGTTACACACTCACATTCCTATTCCCTCGTTCTATCCTTCTTTCACTTGCATGGTGTCTTACCTTGTTGTGCTCTTTTTAATCCATAGGTTTTACCTTTTAAAGGATATTGTGGCTGGATGGCAATCAAGTGCTTGTACTATACTCTATTAATGGAATTATTCAAGAACCACTTTGCCTGTTTCTACTCCAGTCTGCTTGAATAGATTTCATTACCTTTTGCAACACAATCAAGGTGTGCCATGGATTTAATCTATAGGTCTATGTTACCTATGCCCTTCCTTTAACGTTGCTAAGCAAACGGTGTGCGCCACCACCTTCTTTACAATACTCTATTGCACTGTCATGTGCTAAAGCTTTAAGGCTTAAAGGGGTTTTATCGTTACAAAGATCATGTCTCAGATTTAGGGGACAGTAAAAATAAGCACTTTTGTAATTGGGTTGCATTACCTCCTTTTGGTTTAGCAGAATAAGCTCTGTAAATCTGTCTTCTATTTTGTTTGTTTGGTCAGAACGCCCCCTGGGATTCCTCCACCCAGACAGCCCCCTGCACGGGTAAGCTGGTGACATTTCATTCACCCTTTGGGATACCCCCTAGACAGAAAACCCCCCCCACGCCCCCCCGCGCTGTGATTGGCTGCCTCACACTCGTTTATCCCCTCTGAGCTTTTAAAAATCGATAGTGAAACCAAAAGTCTGCGGGCTCTATTACATCTCCCAGTTTTTAGGTCAATTTCTGGGCAATTACGGGCCCTTTTAAGGGCTTTTGCCAAGAGGTTGATTCACCTCCAAATCCCATCCTTAAGCTGCTACTTGGAAAAGAAGGCTTCTTTCCCTAGTTTAATGCAAGCCCCGCCTCCTTAGATCTCCCCTTAGGTAAACAAAAGGATTAACATGTTTGTATAACGCTTATATAGGCAGGCTTGGGTGTTTAACCGCACGACAGGGGTTGGGGAGTTCAACCCCACATATTTTTTTTTTTTTTTTCTTTAAATTTGTACACATAGAAAAATAGAAAAAAATTGGTAGAACTTAATTTTTTTATATAACACCCCCAAAGCTCCCCTAATAGGTCCAACCTTGCAGCACACCAAACTTCCAAACATATATTCTGGGGGTGAACAGATATAGGGGTAGGATGGTTAATAATTAAAAGTTTTGACTATATATTTTGGGGCCTCAATTGGAGAATTTAGGAAAAAAAAAAATATACCCTTTGGGGGACAAAAACTCCAAACCCTTTTTTGAAAAAGCAAATTTACTATGCTGCCTACCTCAGACCACCACCCAATTTAGTTACAACTGAGCAGGCCTTCCCCAAAAAGCTGTTTTGTTTTTCCCCCCCCCTCGTTTTCAACCACATTTCACAGACAGGAAGCAGAGATCTTTACTTGAAGCTGACATTTGAGTTGAGTAAAGATCTCTGCCTGTTGTCAGTAAAATTTTGGGAGAACCAAAATAACCTGCTGGCTTTCATTTGTTAAACTAAGACTATGACAGGCTTGCTGGAGTTTGGACCTAAAGGGCGCAGACATAAGCATGCAGGAGGCTACAAGCTTTATATCCAGACAACCTTCTGCATCCCCTGCTTTAAACAAAATGATGATTCACAGGTTTCAAGGGGAGCACCCTCCTGGGGGAAAAGGACACGCCTGCCCGACAGAAGCACGCCCCCCATTAAAAAAACAATCGAGAAAATTAAACTGAACCACGAGCAGCTCAAAACATAAACCCCCTTTTAAAATTTTTAAAGCTTTTTTTTTTAATTTTTTTTTTTTTTTTTCCAAAAAATGAATTGAAAACCCGAAATAAACATTTCATTTGTACAATTAAACCTTCAGCTTTCACTTTCTGTTATACATTTGAATGACTGTTTGTTAAACGTGTAAAAATGACTCATTTATCCACAGTCTTGTAACAGTTACAATTTATGACCCAATTACACCCAGAGATGCTAAGTTTTAAGAAATTCACTACTCCACAGCACGTGTTAATACAGAGATATGTGTGTGCATAACCAGCAGATACAATTTATTATGAAATGATAGGTCTGGGCTGCAAAGCACCGTGGGGACATAAATCCATCCTTGACACTTGTGCTCTTTTATGTTGAAAATAATAAGCTACATCATAAACTGTCTGATCTGTGATATTATGAGCCGCCTTGTAAAGATACAGAAAAAACAGGCTCTGAATTGTGCTGAACACAACAGAACAGATAGTATCTGTGAATCAGAATGAAACACTTTATTGGAAATATGTGTCTGATTCTTCCTTCCATTGTTAGACACATTTATGCTGCATATATACCAGCTTACTTTCATCTGTGATTGTGCTTGAACATGTTTTTTATAATTTTCCAACGTTACAGTTCATCTCAACATAATTGAAACCACAGATGAAAAGGATGAGCTACTCAAGTCAGGTTTTGGCAGCCAAAATGAGTTTCTCATGATTACCTAGCAAAAAAAAATAAGGTTGGGATACGTATTGACTCTTTTATTCACTACGCTTCAGACATGATTAGAATTTTTTTTCTACATTTTTGTTCATTAATAAATGCAATTAAAGACATGAAGAGCAGGGCTCCATAATGTTGGGCCAATTATTGATAGAAAAAGGCAAGGTTTTACTTTACTCCCTTTTCAAAATCCATAGGGTACAAACACACCCCCACACACAACACCTTTAATACCTCACCGGGCCATTTTTATTAGGCACCATCTAGAAAACCGGGTTGGGACCCCTTTTGCTTCAGAACTGCCTCAAATTTCGGGCTAGTTTCCCAAAAGGTTTCAACATGCTAAATTGGTACCAAAGGGGCCCCAAAAAAGGTGCCAAAAAATATTCCCCCCCCATCCACCACCACCACCACCTGAACCGTTGTAAAAGCAGGATGGTCCATGTTTCATGTTTTTGACGCCAAATTCGACCCACCATCCAAATGTCGCAGCAGAAATCGAACCATCAGACCACAACATTTTTCCAAATCTTCCACTGTCCAATTTCGGAGCTTTGGGCAAATTGGAGCCTCATTTTCCTTTTTCTTGCTAAAAGGGGAGGGGCACCCGGTTGTCTTCTCTGCTTAGCCCTCTGCCCAAAGTTCCCCACGTGCTTTCAGAATCTCTTCGCCCACCTTGGTTGTAACGGGTTTGGGTATTTGGTACTGTTCCTTCTATCACTCGAACCAGTCTGCCCATTTTCCCTTTTACCTCTGGGGGGGATCAACAAGGGATTTTTCCGCCCACAGGCGCCCCTCACTGATGTTTTTTTTTTTCGGACCATCTCTGTAAAACCCAGAATGGTTGTGCTGAAAATCCCAGGAACAGCATTTCTAAAAACTCAACCACCCTTCTGCACCAACAACCTCCACGTTTCAAAGGCACCCAAAACACCTTTTTTTCCCCATACGACTCGTTTTTTCTGCAGGGGAAATTTTCTTGACCCTGTTACATGCCTAAATGCCTAGTTGCCCCCATGTGATTTTGGCGATTAGAAATTTAAAGGGTTAACGGCATTACGGAACCTAAAAAGTGGCCGTGAGTGAAAAAATAATATAATTACACAAAAAAAAATTTTTTGAACAAAGATTACCGCTTAGAAAAATAGGGTGTGTCTATAAAAGTGACACACGGGTTATTGGTCCAGAAACTGTAGGGGACCAAAGGACGTCCTTTACATGTGGAGGAAAGAGCAATATAGAAAAAATATCAATGCAACAAAAATGTCAATATATTTATTTTTAACACCTTCTAGTATGTCCAACCACAAGATTGCACAAATAAAGTATAGCTGACCTTACTCACTACAATGCTTTTTAGGCAAAACAGATAAAAAAGGCACGTAAAATTGAAAACGGTCTCATTTCATGATAATGGGCCTGAATTAGAAAGTTTTTTTTTTTGCTTCTTTAATGGTTGAAAAGTTCAAGCCTTCGCATATGTGTTAAGCCATTAAGGAACTTAAGCCCCAAGAATGCACCTAACATGTATTAAAGTCATAGATTTTAAAATAAAGCAGTCATTAGAATGAAAGCGTAATAAAACTAGGTACTGACCCGCTTGGGGGGACCACGGGCCCAGCAATACCTGTCGTGCTGGTTTTTGCTGTTTGTAAAAAAAGTGGAAGAAACCCAAAAAAAAATTTTAAAATTTAAATGTATAAAAATTTTTAAAATAAAAACGAACAACATAATCATGGGTTATTTAACGAAAATTTGTTTTAGATTCTATAAAATTTTTAAATAAATTTTTTAGGGGAATTTTTTATATTTTTGGTTTTAATGGTTTTTTTAAATTTTTAAAAAAGATTTTTTTTTTTTTTTTTAAAAAAGAAATTTCAATGTTTTTAATAACATTGGGTTTCACCCAGAAACTGCAAACAACAATAATGTATAATTTACTGTCCTCTTAACATTAAAGGCATATTTACGGGTTTCTGAACGTCCCTTTTGGGAAAGTTTTTTTACCACAAATTAAAATAATAAAAGCAGTTTTATAGAACATTCCAATATACGTAAACAGAAAAGACATTTTAATTTAAAAACAAAAAAGGTGACAAACAGACACGGGAAAATAGGGGGGGGGTGTATTTTTGCTACTGTATCAAGACGAACGCGGAACCTAGGGGGTAATGCGGCCCCCAATCTTTGTGGGTTTATACTCAGGGTACAAATACCTATCCCACTGGGGCCATATCTCCCAAGTCTACCCAATGTTTTTAAAGAGGGGAAACTGTTTTCCCTCACCTTTCCCCCCCTAATCTGCAAAGCACATCCTCCAACGATGGGCATTTTTTTTCCCTTTCCAAAAAACAAGACTAAAAAAACATCTTGCTGCTGGAAAAAATGTAAAATTAAACTACGTAGGGTTTTTCCCAGCCGGGGGAATTTAAAGTTCCCTTTAAAAAACATAGGGGTACCTTTGGGAGCCGACCCCGTAAAAATTTCAAAACCCAAACCTTTTTTCCGCCTCCAATAATTTTTTTATTAGGGGGGGACTCCCAGAAAATTGGAAAAACAATTGCCCATTTAAATTTTCCCCAACTCCAACACGATCTGGAATGTTCGGTTATTTTTTTTTAGCAAGGGGTGGGTAAGATACCAAAAACATGAAAAATTTTTATAAAAGATTTTCTTTATATTGGTACAAGGGACGTTTTTACCGCTCTCCTCCAAAAACAAACTCCACTCCTCCCCCAAAAACCCCTTTTCCCCCGATACCCCTCCCTTCCCCCTTTAAGAAGTTTTAAAACTAACTCCTCATTTTTTATGGGAATAACATGGGAAAAAAATTTTTGGTCAACCCCCCAGTGAGGATAAGCTTTCAAGTCATTCCCAAACCGTGGGTCCCAGTAACTTTTTTGCTCCCCCAAAACCCCATCTAAAAAAGGGGTAAATTTTTAAAATGGGAAAAGGGGTACAAACTGGGAGGGGAAACCCCCTCTGCCCGGTTTTAAAAGGGGGAAAAATTTTTCAGGGTTTTTTTAGTCACTATATCTGCTAACTGAAGATTTCCGGCAAACCATGGCTTCCCTATAATTTGTTTTCCCTCCGGGTTGGAAACAAGGTTTTAAAAAGGGAAAAATGTCCCTTGCAGAGGAAAGGGGGAGCAAAACCCAAAACTCTTAAACGCAATGGTTTCCCACATCCTGTTAGTCTGGGTGGGCCCCAAAAGATTTCCAAAACTCTTGTAAAATGGGTGAACCCCTAACCCGGATTGGGAAAGCAACGGAAGGGCCCTCCACAATCTCTCTAAATTTTAGCCCCCCTAAGTAGGCCCTAGAGCTTGGCCCCAACTGGTATCCTTTTTAACTGTCGCCCAGTAAATTTTTTTTTTGGGCCCGGGAAATGCCAATCCCCCAAATTTTCCTTTCCTTTAACATTACCGTCTTTCCTATTCTGTTCGCGGCTCCCCCCAAAAAACCTCAGGATCCCGGGTTGCATGGCCTTTAAAAAAGCCAGGGTTTCGGGGGCCGGGAGGGGCCCAAACCAAAAAAGCCTTTAGGTAAGATGGGCAAAAATTTACCGCCGCCAAATTTTTCCCAGAAAAAGAAAAGTGGCAAGTTCTTTCCATTTCTGCAAATAACCTACTTTTCTCTTTATACATTCCCGGGGTAATTTTTTTTAAAAAGTGAAAAAAATGAGAAAATAGGTTTACCCCCAAATATTTCAAAAAAGGGAAACTTTCCCAAAATATTTTTTTGGGTATTAAATATTTTATATTAAATTTTTATAAACCCTTTTTCATTAAATTTTAAATAGTTAAAAATTTTATACAGTTTGGGTAAATTTTAAAAAAATTACTTTTTTTTTTTGTACTGGTGGAAGTTTAGAAAAATTTTGGACATTTTTGCCCCCAAAAGCAAAAACAAACCCCCATCTCGACTCCAAGGCCCCAGGCAGACCACATTGAGACAGGGCTGCCCCGTTTAGCAAAAAAGTACCAAATTTTTTCGAACCACATTTAAAAATATTTTTTTAATTTTTAAAGGGGTGTGGGCGACACCCGCCCCCAAAAAAACCCCCAAAAAAGCCCCCAGAACACCTCTTTAACTAGGGCGCATTAGAAAAATGCGAAGGGCTTACAAAAAAAAGCGCCAAAATAATTTGAGGGTTTTTTTCGACAAAAATTGAAATCGGCAAGGGTTTTTTTGGGGGATCCCAAATTTTTAATCAAGCGATTAAAATTTAAAGGGTTAAAAACTGTGCATCATCTATTAAAAATCGCGCAAATTTTTGGGCCCCTTCCTGTTTTTTTGGCGGCCCGCCAAAACAGAAAACAGAATAAAACCGGGGGAGATGTGTGTGCAATTTTCATTTACTGGGATTGTATTTTGGGTTTCGAATTTGGGTGGGAAAAAACACCAAAACCTCGTATTTAAAATAGAACAGCGTTTCCTTTTACCTTAGTGTCCTCACGTCTCATAGGAATAGGAAAGTGCCTCGGGGGGTGGCCCCAAAAAGCTCAGCGAAAATTTGTCTAAACGCACAGAGAAACCCCTACTATTTCTTTGGGTCCTTTCCCAAATTTTGTTGATTAGAGATTTGAAGAATTTTTTGAGAATTGAAAAATTTTTTAAAACGCCTTTTACCGCTTTTAAAATCACGGGGGGAGCGAAAGGGGGGGCCCCCCGGGCGAACCAAAAGAAAAAGCCTTTCTATAAAGAACCTGGGAAAAAAATTTTTACCCAAAACTTAGTGTAACCTTTTCACTGGGAATATCTTTAATTTTTAAAAATTTTGCTAATTTAAATACTTTCCCGGGTATTGGGCACCTGAACTATAATTTGGGTACGCTCATTTCAAATAACTGGGAGGGGGCTTTGTTAATCAAAAAAAATCCACTTTTTTTTCAGTATAAAAATTTCAAAAGGTGGGTTTTTTTTTTCAATTTTAAACCCCCTTTCCCCCTGTGTTTTTATATATCCACCTTCAGTTAAATTACCAAACCAGCAAACTTTTTTAGTCAGCACAGGGTGTTTGTTGCCAAAAATAACCCCTGTTCCTACGAAAACCTAACAATACGTTTTTTTTACTTTTTTTCCACCCACTTTTTTTCATTGACCAGCATCCACTAAATCTTAAAACAGCAATTCTATAAATCACCACAGGGGAAAATTTAAAGGTGCAAAAAATACCGTGTATTAAAACCCAAAACAAAAACCGAACGTTTTTTTTGGGCTTTTTCGCACCCCCGCTTTGTTCATTGACGTAGCATCCACGTAAATCTTTAAAAAAGCAATTCAAAGTCCCCCACGGGGGAAAATTTAAATGTGGAAAAAATACTGTGTATTATACGAAAACATAACAGATAAAAACAAACAGACTCCCCTTTTTCCCCCACTTTTTAATCTGGGGGGCAACAGGTTTTAAAAGGGCTTTCTGCGGTCCCCGGGCAGGGATATCAAAGTTTCCCTGAAACAAAAAAGGGGGTTTTTAAAGACTCCTTTTTTTTCCGGGACTTTTTAAAAAATGGGGGGTTTTGCAGGTTTTGGGGGTCTGCGGGGGCCCAGGACCGGTATAGTCCCAAAGCCCCGTGAAACTAAAATGGGGTTGAAAGACTCCTTTTCCGGCACTTTTTAAAAACTGGGGGTTATGCCGGGTTTGGGGGTCAGCTGTGGCCCAGGACAGGTATTGCAATGTCCAGTGAAACAAAAAAGGTGGGGGAAAGACTCCTTTTTCCGGAACTTTTTTAAAACTGGGGTTTATCATTTGGGGCTCATGCTTGGGGCCCCGGACAGGTAAAGTCAATGGGCCCGTGAAACTAAAAAAGGTTTGGGTTGAAAGCTCCTTTTTTCCGGGAAATTTTTTAAAAACTTGGGGTTTTGGGAGGTTTGGGCTCATTCTGTGGCCCAGGACAGGAAAAGTTCCAAAAGTCCAGTGAAACAAAAAAGGGGGGTTTAAAAAACTCCTTTTCCGGCACTTTTTAAAAGTGGGGGGCATGCAGGTTTTGGGGGTCATCTTTTGGCTCCTACAGGGAAAAGTCAATGTCCCGTGAAACTAAAATGGGGGTTGAAAGACTTTCCCTTTTTCCGGGAATTTTTTAAAAGTGGGGTCAAAAAAAGGTTTTGGGGGGCATGCCCGTGGCCCAACAGGGAAAAGGCAATGTCCAGTTAAACAAAAAAGGGGTTGAAAGGGCTCCTTTTTCCGGGACTTTTTAAATCTGGGGGTTTTGCAGGGTTTTTGGGGGGGCAAAGCCGTGGCCCAGGGCAGGTTAAATTTTCAATGTCCATTTAAACAAAAAAGGGGGGTTGAAAGAACCCCTTTTTTCCCGGGAAATTTTTAAATCTGGGGGTTATTCAGGGTTTTGGGGGCCCTTTCGTTGGCCCGGACAGTATAGTCAATGCCAGTGAAACAAAAAGGTTTGGTTTTAAAAACCCTTTTTTTTTTTCCCCCAAATTTTTAAACTGGGGGGTTAAAGCAGGTTGGGGCTCATGCTGGGCCCAGGACAAGGGATAGTCAATGTCCAGTGGGAAAATAAAATGGGGGTTGAAAGACTCCCCTTTTTCCGGGACTTTTTAAAACTGGGGGTTTTGAGGTTTGGGGCTCAAGCTGTGGCTAGACAGGAATTGTCAAATTTCCCGTGAAACCAAAAAAGGGGTTGAAAGACCCCTTTTTTTTTGGCCCTTTTAAATGTGGGGGTCATGCAGGTTTTTGGGGGTCATGCCCGTGGCCCAGGGCAAGGTTTTAGTCAATGTCCAGTGAAACAAAAAAGGTGGTTTTAAAGACTCCTTTTTTCCGCACTTTTTTAAACCCGGGGGGCATGCAGGTTTTTGGGGGTCATGCCGCGTTTTAAAGGGCAGGGGAAATTTAATGTCAATTCAAGAAAATGAAGGGTTCAAAAATACTGGGCCCTTTTGGCACTTTTTTAATTTTTGGGTTTAGGGAAGGGTTTAAAGGGGCCCTGGGGTGTACAAGACAGGGAAGGGAATGGTCCGGGGACTTTTTTTTTTGTGACTTTTTAAAAACCTAAGTGGTTTTTGCCTAAGATGTAGCACGTATCCAAAATTTTACTGGTTTTTTGGAGTCAATTTCCCGCCCTTTTCCACCCGGGTTTGGGGGGTAAGAATGAAGGTGTTTTTTGCTCTCCCAAGACTTTAATGGTCATCGCCTCAATTTGGGCTGCTCAAATATCGAAAAACCCTTAAACGATTGGGGGCCGACTAACCCACTCCGGGCCGATGTCGAAAAGCCAACTAATCGTCAACACAACCCCAACACAATCAATTTGGTGCATTAAAACATCCTTTAACCCGCTCCCGTTAGGTGCATTGTACACCACAAAAAGGGTGAACAACACTTTCATACATGTCGCTCTTAAAGTTATCATTAATGTGATAAAGTTATAAATGATTAATTGATTCAGGGAAATTATCCAGCTGTAGGGAGAGGTCATAAAGGAGTTTGCTATGGTTGGTCAGGAGTTTATTTTACTGTCTTCTGGATAAATCAGCTAAATATGAGGCTGGATTTGATTAAAAAGTTGGAACACTTAAACTGGAAAAAGACAGTGTATGAAGAAGCATCAGCAAATAAATGAATAATCTGAAAACAGAGCAGTACTATGGTGGGAAATTCATATTCCCATCACTCTACTGCAATTCCATGAGTAAAATACAGCCTGTTGCAGAGCTTGAGTTTTCAGTGACTTTGATGCTCTAAGGTTAAAAGATTGTGGCAGATAAGGTTGCTATATGAATAACAAGGAATTGCCATAAGTGAAAGTGATGGCAGTTTTTGGATCCGGAATAAAATATTCCTTTAGGGCAGATTGGTTCATGTCCTATGGGTTCCAAAGTCTGCATCAGTAGGGGAAACAAAGCTTAAAAATTCCCTCTACTCCTACCTGCATCCATATCTTTCCCCACCCTTGGGAAAACTTGATGGATATATGTATTTTTAAACCGTACTACTACTATTATTATTTTTATTCATTTTGAAGTGCCATTAGTTCCAGGGCGCTGTACTTTCGAGGGGGATTGCATACATAACATAGATCTAGACAAAATACAATGGTGACGATAAATGACTAACAACTGGTACAGAGGGAGAGAAGACCATGCCTGCGAAGGCTTACAATATACAAGGAAGGTGGAAAGAAAAAGAAGGTGAAGGTCAGACATGTTTGTGGGGTGATGTAGTGGTAGCTGGGTTATTATAGGTTATAGGCAATCCTGAAGAAATTGGTTTTCAATTTGCTTTTGAGGCTAGAAAAAGTTGGGGGAGTCTGATATGTTGGGACAGTGAGTTCCAGAGTATGGGGGAAGCACAGAAGAAGTTTTGGAGACGGTTGTGTAAGGAGCTGACACAGGGAGAGCAAAGAAGAAGGTCCTTTGAGGAGCGGAAATCGCATCAGGGAAGTTATCTAGAGATTAAGGCAGAGATGTTTGGAGGGGAGAGTTTAAGGAGAGACTTGTAAAGTCATGGTTAGTAACTTGAACTGTATACATTGGGCAATAGGTTGTCAGTGTAGAGACTGGCAAAGGGGAGAGGCAGAGGAGTATTGAGGAGAGAGGTGGATAAGATGGGAAGCAGAGTTGAGGTTGGTTTGGAGGGGAGCAAGAGTGCTGGACGGGTGGCCACATAGAAGGATGTTGCAGTAGTCTAGGTGGGAGAAGACAAGGACTAGTATTTTTGTAGTATCTAAGTTAAGGAATGTGCAGATTTGAGATATATTTTTCAAGTGGAGGCAGCAGGCAGAGATTAGAGCTTGTATCTGTGGTTTGAAGGATAGGGAGGATTCAAGGGTTATCCCAAGGCAATAGACTTGTGGGACCAGTGAGAGCGTAGAGCCGTTTACTGTGATAGAGAGATCGAGTGTGGGGATGGAGTGGGACGGTAGAAAGACGATAATTATGTAACTATGTAAATATTCTACAGGATTCTTCTGGTCTCAGCTACAAGCTATATAACCTAAGGTAGTTGATGCTTGAATAAAAGGCTGGTATCAGCATCAGACAAGCCTTGACAAAAGCCAGATCACTAAGCTTGGCAGGTCCATTATGGTAAAAGTAGACAGAACTCCCTTTTCATTTTTTCATAGCAAATGAAAAGAGGCTCTGATTGGGTGCTATGGGCAACAAAGAAAGTCTTAGACCTAGACTGGTTTCATACATGGGACTCTTAATGTAATGCTAAACTAACATTCACCTTGACACCTCACTGGTAGTATCAGTTATAGCTAGGCTAAATTTAGAAAAAAAAGACCTCTGAGAAGACCTTTTTTGTCATATCCTAACTTACCAACACAAAGGGCCACATGTATGAAACGGTTTTGGTCTAAAACTCACTTTTTTTCCCATAGACATCTATGTGGAAAAAAGTGAGTTTTAGACCAAACGGTTTCATACATGTGGCCCAAAGTATAAGCTATATCTTTACATCCAAAATAATTGAAAATACATTCTTTATCCTATGTCAGAATAAGGTCTGTTCACATTTTATCTTTACTTCATGTTTAGTGTTGAGAATAGTATTTTATTGTATTGGAAAGAATAGTCTGCTACTCTTCCTATAATCAGAGACACAGTAAAATAAAAAAAATCTGTGTGGGTGTGCTTTTCTTTACAATGGGAGTCAATTGTCAATGTATGCCACTCCCAAAATATACAGTGAAGGAAATAATTATTTGACCCCTTTCTGATTGTGTAAGTTTGCCCACTGACAAAAGCATGAACAGCCTATAATTTTAAGGGTAGGTTAATTTTAACATTGAAAGATAGAATATCCAAAATAAAATCCAGAAAATCACATTGTATAAATGTATTTGCATTTTTCAATGAGAAATAAGTATTTGATGCCTCTGGCAAACAAGACTAAATACTTGGTGGCAAAACCCTTGTTGGCAAGCACAGCAGTCAGATTTTTTTTATAGTTGATGATGAGGTTTGTGCACATATCAGGAGGAATTTTGGTCCACTCCTCTCTGAATATCATCTCTAAATAATGAGGCTGTCGCTTGGTAACTCGGAGATTCACCTCCTTCCATAAGTTTTCTAGGGGATTAAGGTTTGGAGACTGGCTAGGCCACTCCATGACCTTACTGTGCTTCTGTGTGAGCCACTCGTTTGTTGCGTTGACTGTATGTTGGGGGTCAGTGTGTTGCGTGAAGACACAGCCACAAGCCATTTTAATGTCCTGGAAGAGGGAAGGAGAGTGTCAGGATTTTACGGTACATGGCTCCATCCATTCTCCCATTGATGCGGTGAAGTAGTCCTGTGCCCTTAGCAGAGAAACACCCCCAAAACATAATGTTTCCACCTCCATGCTTGACGGTGGGGATGGTGTTCTTTGGGCCATAGGCAAAGCATTTCTCTACCTCTAAACACGGTGAATTGAGTTAATGCCAAAGAGCTTAATTTTTTGTTTCACTTGACCACAGCAACTTCTTCCAACCACTCATAGAATCATCCAGGTGTTCACATGGGCCTGTACATGTAACTTCTTGAGCAGGGGGACCTTGCGGGCACTGCAGGATTTTAAACCATTATGGCGTAATGTGTTACCAATTGTTTTCTTGGTGACTGTGGTCCCAGCTGCCTTGAGATCATTAACAATTTCCCTCATGTAGTTTTAGTCTGATCGCTCACCTTCCTCATGATCAAGGACACCCCACGTAGTGAGATTTTGCATGGTGCTGCAGATCAATGTCGATTGACAGTCATTTTGTATTTCTTCCATTTTCTTACTATTGCACCAACAGTTGTCTCCTTCTCACCCAGTGTCTTACTTATGGTTTTGTAGTCCATTCCAGCTTTGTGCAGATCTATGATCTTGTCCCTGACATCCTTAAAAAGCTCTTTGGTCTTGCCCATGTTGGAGAGTTTAGAATCTGACTGACTAATTGAGTGTATGGACAGGAGTCTTTTTATAAAAGTGACTATTTAAGACAGCTGTCTTTAATGCAGGTAACAAGTTGACTAGGAGCGTCTAACTGGTCTATAGGATCCAGAACTTGTAATGGTTGGTAGGAGATTAAATACTTATTTCTCATAGCAAAATGCAAATAAATGTATATAATTTATACAAAGTGATTTTCTGGATTTTACTTTGTATATTCTATCTCTCAATGTTAAAATTGACCTTCCTTTAAAACTATAGACTGTTCATGTCTTTGTCAGTGGGCAAGCTTACACAATCAGCAAGGGTTCAAAATATTATTTCCCTCACTATATATACATATAGTGAAGGAAATAATGCCATACCATGCATGGCTTCAGTTCACCAGAGCTAGGGACAGCTTACATTTATTTTTTTGCTTGTTGTGTGTGTGCGTGTGATGTGTGTGCGTGTGTGTGTGTATATAATATAATATATATAGTATATATATTATAAATATATAAATATATAATATATATATATATATATATATTTTCTTACGATAGCTCTGGTGAACTGAAGCCATGCATAGTCTATTGATTAAGGTGAGTGTACATTTGCTAAATATAACTTTAAAGTGTTTGTTTAGGGCAATTGCTTCTTTGAAGGGGAATATATGTATAAGTGCTCCACATACAATTGTAGTACTTGTGAAGACATTACTGACTTGGTCAAGTGCTGCTGTTTTGACAGAATTAGAAAATTATGAACATAATACTGGTATTGTATGACTATCCTTATCTAACATTGTTTTCCTTGCATGCCCATCAATGTCAAGGCTAATTCCACAACGTGAAAAATAAAAATTACATTAGTGCTGCTTGTTGCCAAGTATTACTAAGACTCTTAAGCTGTTTTTTCCCCCCACACAATTCTATAACCTAGAATGCTCTATATGTATATGTGTTTATTATTTAGTTCTATAATATCCATAAAGTGCTCCATACTATTTGAGATTATATTAAAGGGACTTTAATGAATGGTAAGACATATAAGAGAATAAAATGAAGGGGTGGATGCAGTCCATATCAAAAGTCATGCTTATAGTTAGGTTTCTTGTAACATTGTTTCTTGATCCCGTGTATACATATGGCGCCAATATTATTTAAACCAAATGTTTAGAAGGGACCCACACATCTTAACTTGCAGTGAAACCTATTATAGTGGGAGAAGGAAAGTAACCAAGTAATTTAACGGACAGGCATAGCTATTATCTGTGCAGAAGGTAATAGTGTATTGAAAGTTTGGAAATTTGGGGACTAAAGGAGAAGAAGAGAGATTTAAGGCATAGGCTATACAGAAAGTTTAAGTGTTTTGGTTACAGTTCTTAAAGGAATGTTCCGGCAATTAAAAATGCTTGTTCGTCTCTCAAGGCATGATGAAAAATAGAAGAAAAGAATCCTACTTACCTTCTGGATTATGTTGTCCTGTAGAGGTGGCTGCCCTAGAGATTCTGGTTGAAGCTGTGAACTTTTATCAATCATGTGACAGGTGCAGCCAGGCTACAATATCACCTGCAGGTGAGTGCTGTGGCCTATGATTGGCTGCACCTGTCACATGTATGTTCACAGCTATAGCCAGGATTGCCAGGACAGCTACCTCGACAAGACAATATACTAGCCACGTCTTTTCCTCTATTTTTCATCATGTTCTGACAGACGAATGAGTATTCTGAACTGCCGGAAAACCCCTTTAAATATTTCCTATTTTTTTTTAGAAGAGAGTACATGGATTCGCATAGCCTAAAAGAGAGTTTAAAAGAACAGTATAGGCAAAACTAAAATGTATAAGGTCTAAGAAGGAACAAGAATCCACAAAATACCAAAAAGAGAATCTGTATACCTTGCACCAACCTCTTATACCCTGCACTTGGCATAGCTGCTTTTGAAAAAGAAAAAAAAGATGTAAGCCGAAAAATTATTCACTTTGTAGGCAGTAAACAATTATTACATCTCAAGTGCAGAAACCCCATTCAGAATTCATAAAGATGCATAAGTATTTAATTTCAAAAGGGTCAAAAATATGGAGACACAGGATCGGTTTTGATGACATTGATTTATGACTTTATGCTTGAGTCATAATTCATAGTCAAATGCCTAGGGAGGGGAATTTATCTAATCTGCCACTTTTGTGTGTAGTGCTTGGAATTTGAAGTAATCTAACATTAATGCCTGATGCCTTCAGTTTCTTTTATTTTTTTGCTGAAGCTTCAGTTCCACTATACTCGTAAGCAGGTTTAATCAAACTGATGCTAAAATGTGTTTTATTCAACAAGAATTAAGTTCAATATTTCCTTTGTGGTTACCTGAAGCAAAATTGGACTATTATAGGTAACATTAGGTGAACAACTAATATAACTGACAAAACTTTTTTAGGCAAATGACAATTTTGTGACAGTTTTTAGTAGTATAATGTTGTACCGTGTTAGCCATAGAAAGTAGTAGAATAGTGAAGAAATCAGGCGATACCTTTTAGAGGCTAACTGAGTATATTTGATAGTGAGCTTTCGAGAGGACTAGCTCTCTTCTTCAGACTGATGTTATACAACAAACTGAAAATACACAGACTTTTTATACACACAAGACATGGATCTTCAAAGGATCTTAGAATTCTTAAAAATAACAAAATGCAAAATATAGGTACAGCAGTTATTTACAACCTGTCAAGAATTAAACAGTCTGGAAACTTGTGAGGCGTGACAGAAGTGATCAGTAATTATTTCTCTTATCTCTATATGCAATCAGGGGAGATTTGTTGCACTCACAGTTCACACATAGCTTGACATGAAGCTGGCATGAATATTTAACCCATTTTGCAGAGTTTTAAATTTTTGCATTAATTTATATTCCCATTCCTTCCTCTCCCTCAGAGTCTTAAAATCTCCCATTAAGACCGTTACCTGCAAATCTTCCATGGAATGATTTTCTCCAGAGAAATGTGTGGCCACTGGCAGATCAGTTCTGTTGTTGTTAATGGTGAATCTGTGTGAATTCATACGCTGGCTGAGTCTCTGCCCTGTTTCCCCCACATAGAGGCCTGTGGTAGGACATTGCATACACATAATCAGATACACCACATTGCTAGACCTGCAGGAAAATGTCCCCCTAATTCTGTGCACCTGCTGGGACTGTGGGACAGGTACACTGTCAGCAGTGTGGATGTGCATGCAGGTCTTGCACCTGTTCTGCAGGCAGGGTGAGGTGCCATTTTCAGTTGGGGCCTTCAGAGCGCTCCGGACAATAATGCGCCGCAGGTTTGGTGGTTGCCGAAAGGAGAGGAGAGGGGGACTGGGAATATGTCTTTGAGTCTGTTGTCCCTATGTAGCACAGGTTGAAGTTCCTTGGTAATCTTTCGTAGGATCTCCAGCTGTGGGTTGTAGGTGACAACTAGGGGCACTCGTTCTTCCTTCTGGTCTCTTTGTATGTGAGCAGACTGTCTCTGTTGATGGCGGCCGCTTTGCTGATTTGGTTGTCAGTCAATTTTGGTCTGTATCCAAGTTTGAGAAATGTTTTCCTCAGATCCAGAAGATGCTTGTCCAGGTCTGCTTTGTCGGAGCAAATACGATTGTACCGTATAGCCTGGCTGTATATAATAGACTGTTTTGTGTGCTTGGGGTGGAAGCTGTCATTCCTGAGGTAGGCCGTTCTGTCTGTCGGTTTGTGGTATACTGATGTGAGTAGCCGGTGGTCTTTGATGTGTATTGTAGTATCCAGAAAGTGGATTTTGCTCTCTGAATAGGTAAGTTTAAGGTTAATGGTGGGGTGAAAGTTATTGAAGTCATTATGGAATTGAATTAGGGCCTCCTCGCCCGCAGTCCAGATGACAATGATATCATCAATATAACGGAGGTACATCATGGGTTTGGTGTTGCATGTTGATAAATATGCTCCTTCCAGTGCCGCCATAAAGAGATTTGCATATTGGGGTGCACATCTGGACCCCATGGAAGTTCCCATTTGCTGTAGATACAGGTCTTCTCCAAAAGTAAAATAGTTGTGGCTGAGTATGAACTGGATGAGCTGTGTGACTGGTTTCGTTGGGAGGTCTTGTTTCTCTAGGTGCACCTGACATGCTGCAACTCCATCCTTGTGGGGAATGTTTGTATACAAGGATTCTACATCCATGGTGGCCAAAATGGTGCCCTCAGGAAGTGGACCGAGGGCATTGAGTTTGTTAAGAAGGTCTGTTGTGTCCTGGATGTAGCTTTGTGTCCTGGATGTATCTTTGACCAGGGGTTTTAGGAGATTTTCCACCCACCCTGAGATATTCTCTGTCAGTGTCCCAATGCCCGAAATGATAGGCCTCCCAGGGTTGCCATCTTTATGGATCTTGGGGAGCATATAGAAGCAGCCCGGCTTGGGATCCTCTGGGATAAGCAATTCCACCTGCTTCCGGACCTGAATTGGAAACTTTTTTTATCATATTCTTTAGTTGTTTCATATAGGCCTCTGTGGGATCATTTCCAAGTTTGCAGTAGTGGATGGGATTTGACAGTTGTCTGTTCGCTTCCTGGATATAGTCAGAGATGTTCATCATGACTATTGCGCCCCCTTTGTCAGCAGGTTTTATAATTATATCCTGATTTTCTTTCAGTGAAGCAATAGCCTTCTGTTCCTGCAGGGTTAGGTTGTGTACTTGTTTCTTTTGTTTCTCCAGGATTTCAGATTTTACCTTGCTTCTGAAACAATCAATGTATTTATCCAGTGCTGCATTAGTTCCAGGCCGTGGGGTCCAGGTAGATTTTTTGGTTGGTTTCGTTATTTGCTGTTCTGTCTCAGAGTCCCTGCTGTATGGAAGGTCTTTTCCATAGAAGTATTCCCTCAATCTCATTTTTCTGAAGAACTCCTCCATATCATTGCAGAGTTTGACATGGTCAGTGAGTGCTGAGGGGCAGAAGGAGAGACCTTTGGAGAGAACTGCCATTTCATGTTTGTTTGGCTCATAGGAGGAAAGGTTCACCACACAGGTCTGCTGAGCTGGGCTGGTACTTGTAGTTGTAGTGATGAAGCCTTTCTGCCTCAGTCTCTGGAGCTTTTTCTTTTTGTTCTTGATGAGCATGTCCTGCAGTTTCCGGTAGTATGTGTGGAGTTTGGCCTTCATCTCCTCTGTGTCATTCTCCAGTGATGTCTTTAGGGCCTGTATCTCCTCCTGTGTTCTTCTTTTGTTGTTATAGGAAATTTTTATCATATTGTTCCGCAGCCTCTCAGATGTCCGAATACATAGTTGTTCTGCATATCGGCTGTTGTAGGTGTGCCGGGTTGGGTTATGCAGGGAGAAGCCTTTTGGGATGAGTCTTTCCTTTTTGCATTTTGTTAAGAAGAAGATGTCGCTGTTAAGTTGTGCAAGTTTCTTAAGCCGGTTTTTCAGTTCCATTCTTGAGCGGTACATTGTGGTATCTTCCAAGTTGCTAGTAGTATAATGTTGTACCGTGTTAGCCATAGAAAGTAGTAGAATAGTGAAGAAATCAGGCGATACCTTTTAGAGGCTAACTGAGTATATTTGATAGTGAGCTTTCGAGAGGACTAGCTCTCTTCTTCAGACTGATGTTATACAACAAACTGAAAATACACAGACTTTTTATACACATAAGACATGGATCTTCAAAGGATCTTAGCGATGGAATTATGCTGGAAAAATATACAGTGCTGTGACATATTATTTTGGGGGACATATGAAACTAAGGTGCTAACTAAGACTTTCTTTGTTGCCCATAGCAAGCAATCAGGGCTCCCGTGTCATTTATTCAGAGCACTCTATGAAATGAAAGGGAAGCTCTGATTAGTTGCTATGGGCACAAAGAAAATCTTAGACCAAGACAGTTTTCAAACATGTGGCCCTTTGTTTTCTTCCCTGTTCCTTCTTTTTTGCCTATTTGTCAAACTTGAATGTTTCATCAAGCTACTTTTGGTATTTAGCCTTCTTATTTCATTTACTTTAAGAAAAATGTAATTCCACCCTGTTCGACCCCAGATGAAAAGTAATTGCCTTCATAGCTACTAAATAAACCAAATTCAATTGACTATTTGGCTTACCTTTACTAGCCACTGTCCAAGCATGATTTCTGTCAGACCTATTAAAGTAATACTTCAATAGAACCTGTTTGGCACTGTGAAGTAGGCTAGAAGGTCACAAAAAGCACATGCTCCAAATGCACCTCTAAAGTCACTTATACCCTCTGTAATCATTGTACACATTGAACAAAACCCGCCAGTCATCCAGCTATCACACATTTGTCCTTGTCAAAGTAGCTCAGATCTACTTCCAGTAATATATGTCATTATCATTAGGTAATCGCTGTAATTCCTGCCACCTGTTACTTGGTTTCAATCTTAGGGTGCTTTCACACAGCAGTAAAGGCAGTTTAATGATGTGCATTTCTGCCAAAAAACCCACACCAAAAACACACTACGTGAAAGCACTCTTATAGCTATTTATTGTGTATACAGATAGATGGATCGATCATAGATGAGAATATAAATAAATTGAAAAAATAAGATTCAAATTTTTAGTTTTTTTTTAAACAAGTGTTGGATTAATATGTAAAATTATAAAAGTTATAATAAAATAAATTTTATCCTAGTTTCTCTTTAAGCTCTCAAAGCAAATTCACAATGTAGAAAGAGCAGATGATTCCTGTTTTGCAATTACAGTACATGAAACAAATTGGTTCTTCCCACACAGCAAGAACACAGTAGAAGGATTGTAATTTATTACAGCAAGGTAGTTATATGACAGAGACAAAGCCTTACCCTTAAGCGTCTTTCAAAAGAGGAGATATTGCCTTTGTTTTGCTCCTTACGTTGTCGCCATTCAATAAGATTTGGACTATGCTCCCCAGGAAGTGAGATATTACATTTGCCCAGAGTCGGACTGACCACTCCTGCTAGTATGTGGGGCTCTGCATTCAGGCTGATTTCCATTCCACTGGCAAAGGTGACCTTTAGAGAGCCATCGGGGTTAACTCTATAGGTGTTAATATTGTTTTCTGCCAAAATAGAAGAACAACATCATTAGCTGATAGGCATCATCGTAGTTTCTATTGAATCTAGAACAAAACGATATATTTGTGTTATAGAAGTCTGGATTTTCATTTTGTGTCTCTCTCTTTTTTTAACCATTTAGCACCTAATTCTTCCTTAAACAACCACCTCTACCTTTCTAGGGATTCAAAACAAAAGCATACATTAGATACACACCTGGGGCAACATGTATGAACATTGGCACAGACAGGCCAGTTCTAAATAGCTTTAAGGTTGTGTAGAATGCAGCAGAATGTATAAACCTGTTCTGCAGTTCATACATACAGGCATATTGTAGTGCCTATATGACAGCCCAGGCTCAAGCAGACCACCTTTAACCTGGTCTGGCTGCTCTAACTGTTCTGCGCCAAAGTTTGGCGTCAAAGAATCATAAATATGTCTAATTCTATGAATGTGGTTACGCCCTCAGAACGCCCCAAATCTTTGGCGCACTAAAAAGTGTTGCTCCTGCGCTTATCGTGGCCAAAGATTGGAATGCGACTGTTCTTACATCTATAAAACAGAGCTACTAAAGCTTTTTGATGCAGATAACTGGCACATCCCCATTCTTACATGTTACCCCTAGTCAGGGCTGTATTTATAGGTCGTGCTGCCCTAGGCACTAAACCCTAATACGCCCCCATTAACCAATTAGATTACCACGCCCCTTTCATATTATGCCACACCCCTTTACAAAAGCCACGCCCACTATGACCATGTAATGGCTCAAGAAGAAAGCTAATTGAAGGGTTTGCCGTCACCCAGCTTTCCTAGATGTTGGAGAACCTATTCAGCATACAGGATAGACTGGAGATGCCGCCACACTGTGCCTGCACCTAAACCATTAGACTTCAACCAATAAAAGCCACACTGCAGCTTAAAGGGAATATGTCACCAACATTTTATTTTATTTATCAAATCCAGACCCTGATACATATTCTTTTCTTCTTCGACATTTTTATTTTCTGATTGTAGATTTCTTCGTTTGGTCGTCTGTGTATGATTATGATCTATGACAGATTCTCACCCAGAGCAACAAATCAGGTTTCATTTTCCCAGAATGTTCTAAGAAATGAAGGAGGTGGTAGGGGGGAAGGGCAGGGAAGACACCGGGGCCCCTGCCTTCACAGTGGACAGGTCTCATAGTTAGCTGGAAAGTCTAATAACATTATATAGGTGAGATGGCCAGGTGGTCAAAACAGCTTTAAACAGCCTAAGGGTGCTCTCACACAGTGCTTTTGATGCGTTTGTTAATGTGTGTTTTTGTGCAGAAAGGGCGCGGTGATTAATACTGTACATTGCTGCTGTGCAAATATCGGGATTTTACAGCGATTTTTGTGCAGCAATATACAGCATCAATTGTTTGGCCCGACCTGCACAAAAAACCATTAACAAACACATCAAAAAGGTACAGTGTGAGAGCACCCTTAGGCTGTTATGCTGTATGACCACCTGGGCCCTAAGAGGTGCCGCCTAGACACCCGCCTATATAATACCTAAAATTTCACCATCACATGAGAGCCCTATATGATACTGACACCTATACAACACATCACATGACAGACAGCTCCATATAGTCTGATACCTCCTATGATAAGACAGCTCAATATAGTCTGATACCTCCCATTATATGATAGACATCTCCATATAGTCTGATACCTCCTATGATAGACAGCTCCATATAGTCTGATAACTCCCATTACATGATAGGCAGCTCCATATAGTCTGATACCTCCCATTAAAATGACAGTAACAAAACAGCTCCATATAGTCTGGCACCTATAACATGTTCCCCTGCCTTCCCCCATCCTCCCACCATTCCTAACACCTCTCCCGTTTCAACTGCCTCCAGCCCCCACTAACGTTTCACCTGGCTCCATTCCCCAGTCACGTTTCACCTGCCTCCACTGCCCACTCACGTTTCACCTGCCTCCAGCCCCCACTCACGTTTCACCTGCCTCCACCCCCCACCCACGTTTTACCTGCCTCCACTGCCCACTCACGTTTCACCTGCCTCCACCCCCACTCACGTTTCACCTGCCTCCAACGCCCACTCACGTTTCACCTGCCTCCACACCCCACCCACGTTTCACCTGCCTCCCCTCCCCCACCCACGTTTCACCTGCCTCCACTCCCCACCCACGTTTCCCCTGCCTCCACTCCCCACCCACGTTTCCCCTGCCTCCACTGCCCACTCACATTTCCCCTGCCTCCACTCCCCAGTCACATTTCACCTGCCTCCACTCCCCACTCACGTTTCCCCTGCCTCCACTGCCCACTCACGTTTCACCTGCCTCCAGCCCCCACTCACATTTCACCTGCCTCCACTCCCCACCCACGTTTCACCTGCCTCCACTGCCCACTCACATTTCACCTGCCTCCAGCCCCCACTCACGTTTCACCTGCCTCCAGACCCGACTCACGTTTCACCTGCCTCCACTCCCCACACACGGTTCACCTGCCTCCACTCCCCCACCCACATTTCACCTGCCTCCACTCCCCACCCACGTTTCCCCTGCCTCCACTGCCCACTCACGTTTCCCCTGCCTCCACTGCCCAGTCACATTTCACCTGCCTCCACTCCCCAGTCACATTTCACCTGCCTCCACTCCCCACCCACATTTCACCTGCCTCCACTCCCCAGTCACATTTCACCTGCCTCCCCAGTCACATTTCACCTGCCTCCACTCCCCAGTCACATTGCACCTGCCTCCACTCCCCAGTCACATTGCACCTGCCTCCACTCCCCAGTCACATTTCACCTGCCCCCAGTCACATTTCACCTGCCCCCAGTCTGAGGAGAGGTTAGTAGAATTGAACTTGTTTAGTCTTGAGAAAAGACGGCTTCGGGTATACAATGCTGAACTGAAGTTTCTTGAGGTCACCAGAGAAAATAATTTTGAGGGTTCAGCTTATGTCTATACAGGACATGTGCATGTCCACTTTTATGTACTTTTTGTAAGCCCACTTTAAAGTAATTATTGCACAAGCATCGTTTAAAAATGTACAGTATCTAATCATTAGTTCTGAAGTCAATTCCATAAGAGGTCAATGCTAATCAATCTGAGTATAGTATTATATCAAATCTTGGTGCCACTGGAGGAGCCTCTCTTAATTTGGTGGGCCAAACATAGAACTTAAAATAGCATGGCTATCATATGGCCATATTTTAAAATCACTCTCATGTAGAACATGTTATATGTGTAGGAAATATATTTGTTTATATAATTATTTGTAGGGTGAATAGAACATAAATTCTAGTATTAAATCCCTTGAGGCATAAACATAGATTGTAAATGAGTACTGTCTATGGTGCATTGATGTTTTAGAAGCATTGTTTTAAATTATTTAGCAAATTTTCTATTCCCCTCCCCCCCCCCCCACTTAGGGCTTGGACCCCTAAGGGCATATCCCCACAGCAAGGGTTTTTGGTCTGTTTTTCAGACGGTTTACAGTTTTAGAAACCATCTGAAAACCTGCTAGCAATGCTCCCCCATAGACTTCAATAGAAATACCATTCAGCAGTCACCAATGAACGGATTTTCCGCCGGGCGGTGCGAAAAACTTAGAACATGTTCATTATTCCGCCGAGTTTGGGGTCATTGGAGTCAATGCAAACTGCTCAGAAAGTGAGTGAGCAGTTTTTGTCCAGGTTTTTGCAAAAAAAAAGTGAAGAATGATCCCACCTATAGTGGGTGTGTTTTTGCAGGTCCTTTTACACTTTTTTTTAACACAGGAAGGTCCTGCAAAGCACGCATAAGGTGAGTGTCAGTGTGAAGGAGATTCTATAAGTCCTCTTTTAAGCCTAAACTAACCAAATGTTGATGCTGTTAACATGCACGTGTGTTTAAAGTGAAGGTGAAAAAGTTGGCCTTGGTGCATCATTGTTAAATTGTGGAGATAAAAAAAAACACATGGTTTCTTGCACCAGTCAGGAATACTTTTGCACCCAGTACACTTTTCTGCTTGAAAAATGACCCAAAAACCACTGGGAAAATTTGGACAAAATCAGTGACAAAAACAGATTAAAAAACCAAAACCGGTGAAAAACTGACAGGTTTTTGTGTCCAAAAACAGTCCAAAAACTGATTGTAATAAATCGTTCCGCTGAAGTCAAAACCGAGCTGATTTTGTCTTTTGCCGTGTAAATGCACCCTAAGGGGCTGTTCACATGGCGTTTTTGGATCTGATTTTGGATCCAAAAATCGCATCCTAAACGGATCCAACATGTATCTGTCAGGGACTGTCAGGAACGCACACAAAGACACAGACAAGTGAGGCCCTGAAACGTGTCCCAGCCTCTGTCCCTGCCTTTTGGGGAACCCGACTCCTTAATACGCTGGCCCCAACCGGAAGACTGATGGCTGTACTGATGTAGGTGAGATACAGACAGGACAAACAGACACAGAACAATAAACGTAGTCGGGCGGTCAGAAGTTGGCAACAATACGGGCAGCAAGGTACAGAGTCGTGAGACAAAGAGAATAACCGGGGGTGGTCCAAAGTCGGCAACAATACGGGCAGCGAGGTACAGAGACGTGAGACCAAGAGGATAACCAGGGTCCAAAGCGAAAGGTCAGGAGAGCACAGAAAAAACAGAAGAGAGCAGGCGAACTATAGGACAATGAGCCAAAATAGCAGGCAAGGCAGGAAGGAAGCAGAGACCTTATATAGGAACAGATGAAAGGTAGAACTGAGGCAATAGACAGAAGGAACAAAAGACCAGAGAGGATAAGAAGGCTGTCACTCAAGAACGAACAAAAATTAACCAAGAGTGTGCTGGAAGATTCCTGGACACGGGCGTTGGCCAAGAATCAATTAGCACCCAGCACAGAATAACCCAGTTCACACTAGTGATAAGAAACGTAGTCTTAAGACAAAAACCATGGTTACGTCGTACTGGCCGTGGCCGGCGACCAGAGCCAAAAGACGGGGGTGTTTCAGGCACAATCATGACAGTATCCAACACACAGCTGCATGTTTGGATGCGTGTTGGACGCAGCAGGATCGCACTCTATAGTTTAAAATAGGGCTCCTGCTGCATCTTTCGGATCAAGAATTGACATGTCACGGTTCGGACCATGGACGTGGTCATGTCCTTGTTGTGGCCCCTACCCTCCTCTTAGTGTGTAATCACCTCTCTTTGCTCCTGCTCCAGTCCTCGCCGCTGCATCAGCTAACCAAGACTGAATGAGACAGTACTTAATTACCTAGCCAATGACCATTCCCCACCTGGGACTTAAGAAACTTCCTGCCTGTGCTCTGGGTCAGTTTGTTGATGTTTGGCGAAATTGATCCTGACCTTTGGTTGCTGTTTATCATCTGTGTTTACTGTTGTCCTGGTTACTGTACCACCTGTGCTGCTGTTACTTGCCGCTACGCCAGTCTACTATCGGCATAGGACTCTGCTACCTATCTACTGTTGCACCTGCCTGAAACCCGTCACCTCTGCCTGTTCCCAACCTGTTGTCCTACATCTGGCGCTTCATTTGTCACCACGAACAGCCATGTCAGGGGTAGCGACCTGGGAGTCCCCTGCAACCAAGTCCATCCCACCTTGCGGTGGGCTCTGGTGAATACCGGGGTACTCCTTAGACTATGCTCCCTGGCATGGTCTACACCATCTCTTGCAGTGACCCAGAGGATCCACATACCCGGCTTCCTTTACAATAAATTTCATCTGTGGCCTAGCAGAAGAGTGTGGCATCTCTGGAATGGTGTAATTCAGGTAAGTAAAACTGAGCAGAGTAAGAGCTCAAACTGAAAACTGGAGAGTAGCATCTAAAGTAATATGTGACATGTTTTTGTTTTAGGAATCCCGCCTGCTATGTAAAGATAATTATAAATTTTGTTATAAATGATATACCATGCCAACAATGATAACAAAGCAGCAGGGGTGACCATTGGTTTCAAAGGAACTTGGTTTTCTTAAATATACTGCCTCGGCCTATATGTCATACACAAATACAGTATAATATACATATACGTATATGTATATTATACTGTGTATGTGTAATATATATATATATAGGCTGAGACTGTATACTTGAGAAAAAAAAGTTAAAACCAATGATTACCCCTGCTGCCTACGTATCATTGTTGGCATGGTATTTCATTTTTATATATACAGTTTCTCACAAAAGTGAGTACACCTCTTACATTTTTGTAAACATTGTATTATATTTTTCATGGGACAACACTGAAGATAAAACACTTTGATATAATGTAAAGTAGTCAGTGTACAGCTTGTATAACAGTGTAAATTTGGTGTGCCCCTAAACAACTAAACAAACAGGCATCAATGTTTAAACGGCTGGCAACAAAAGTGAATATACCCTTAAGTGAAAATGGACAAATTGTGCTCAAAGTGTCAATATTCTGTGTGATCACCAATATTTTCAAGCACTGCCTTAATTCTCTTGGGCACGGAATTCACAAAAGCTTCACAGGATGCCACTGGAATCATCTTCCACTCCTCCATGATGATATCACAGAGCTGGTGAATGTTAGAGACCTTGCGTCCTTCCACCTTCAGGTAGAGGATGCCTCACAGATGCTCAATAGGGTTTAGGTCTGGAGACATGCTTGGCCAGTCCAGCATCTTTACCCTCATTTTCTTTAGCAAGGCAGTGGTCGTCTTGGAGGTGTGTTTGGGGTTGTTAAAATGTTGGAATATTGCACTGCAGCCCAGTTTCTGAAGGTAGGAGATCATTCTTTTCTTCAGTATGTCACAGTACATGTTGGCATTCCTGGTTCCCTCAATGAACTGTAGCTCTCCACAGCTGGCAGCACTCATCGAGTCCCAAACCATGACACTCCCACCCCCATGCTTGATTGTACTCCTCTCTTAGATGCTGCCACACACGCTTGACACCGTCTGAACCAAATACATTTTATCTTGGTCTCATGAAACCACAGGCCATGATTCCAGTAATCCGTGTCCTTAGCCTGCTTGTTTTCAGCAAATGGTTTGCGGGTTTTCTTTCGCATCATCTGTAGAAGAGGCTTCCTTATGGGACGACAGCCATGCAGACGAATTTGATGCAGTGTGTTCTGAGCACTGAAAGGCTGAGCCCTCCACCCTTTAACCTCTGCAGCAATGCTAGCAGCACTCATACGTCTATTTTGAAAAGATAATCTCTGGATATAACGCTAAGCTCATGCATTTAACTTCTTTAATCGACCATGGAAAAGCCTGTTCTGAATGGAACTTGTCTTTTTAAACTGCTGTATGGTCATGACCACTGTGATGTAGCTCAATTTCAGGGTGTTGGCAATTTTCTTTTAGCCTAGGCCATCTTTTTGTAGAGCAACCATTTTTTTTTCAGATCCTCAAACACTTCTTTGCCCTGAGCTGCCATGTGGAACTTCCAGTTACCAGTATGAGAGTGAGCGATAACACTAAATTTAACACACCTCCTCAGCTAGAAAATGTATAAAAATCAGATGTCATACTGATGACAAAAATAACTACAAAATATATTGGTAAATATAAGCACGCTAAACAAGATCAAATACAATTTATCACAGAAATCTTAGCCCATATAAAAACATATAAAGAGAAACATATAATTATGGTTGGTGATTGTAACATGGTCATTTAAGCAAAGTTGTATTCTTCAAGGAAATCCTTAACTGTTTGGCTGCAATTAACAAGTTATCATAAGTTGTATTGTAGAACTGGCTATTTTAATCAAGCTGCTTACTAGTCCACTATGTTCAAAGTGACTACATAAAACTCAGAGGCTAGGCTAATCATTTGTCAGTTACCCTTTGATGTAAAACAGTAAATAACAGTTTTCCCAGGTCACTCAGGAGATTAAGTTCTACTGATAGTGGATATAAACAGAAATAGCAGAATCCCTTAAGGAATATTTTTTGGTAAATGATGCCTGCAAAATTTCCTGCTATAAGCTATGGTGTGCTCACCGGGGTTTGGTAAGTAGATACTGTATGAAGATCATCATTGATTTCAAGAGTGAAGTGTGCAGCGTCATCATCTTAGAAATCTTGTGTTCCCCATGACTTATCAGTTGTTTGGGTGTTAGCGTGCCAGTTTTTAAAAGGGTGTGCTCTTGCACACATTGGGTGACATGTATGAAACCTAGCGTCGATATAACTATTTTAAATCACTTTAGAGGGGTGAAGGGGCGTATTAGAAGTGTCTCACAGACTTTTTTCATGGGTCCCCTTTTCACAGCAAATTTTTCTCAGCTTTAAAACACTTTGAAAAGGGATGGATTTGTAAAAATTATGCGCCCCCTTTGTGCAGTTTTTTAAATTTTTCTCCAAAATTTGGCGAATATAGTTCTGTTTGACCGCCCTAGCAAATTGGAGGATTCAAAAGTGTTGTATCTGGGGCAGAATGTTTGAGCTTAAGGTGTTTAGATTATTGAACGGGTTATGAACCCTTTTCGTACTTGCGCCTATTGACCTTCAAAAAAATGACTGGACAAAGTTACTTAACCTCAAAAAGGTAACACCTATCAGACAGATTAATTTAAAAAAATTTAGAAAGAGAAAGAGCAAAACACAGAGTTATAAAAGAAGATGTTAAATTGTTATTTAACAGAAAAAAAAAGGTTTACTGTAACAAATGTCCCAAATTTTTAGTTAAAAGAAAAAAAAACAGTTATACTGTAAAAGAAGATGCTCCAATTGTTATTTCACAGAAAAAAACACAGTTATACTGTAAAAGAAGATGCTCCAATTGTTATTTCACAGAAAAAAACACAGAGTTATACTGTAAAAGAAGATGCTGCAATTGTTAGTTCACAGAAGAAGCAAGTATTTACTAAAGCAAACATGTCAAGAACAGACAAAGGTCCTCTTCAAAGTGGAATGAGGCAGAATATTACAAATTTGGGGTTGTAGTGAGATGCAGTTTAAAAAAAAATTTTAAAAATTTGAATGCTTTTTTGTTAAAGTTTTCCGTCTTTTTTCCTTTCAGGATATTTAAACCAAAATTTTTGGAAGTATTAAAAGTTTGTTTTAAACTTAAAGAGACTTGACACCAATCAGCCAAAAACAATAAAACTTAAAGGTCTCCTTGATAAGAGATTTCTAAATTTTAGTATGTCTCAAACCCCCCTTAAAGATTGTAGGAAGGTTTTACAATAAGCGATATGTAGGGGGGAACACCTAATTTAGGGGTTTAGGATCACTTCATTTCATGACAGTCATCCTTATTTAGTCCAAGTGCAACACATAGCTGGCAATAAACCCCCTTTCCCAGGGAAATGTTTAAGGGCTGGAGGGTTATAGGGTGACTTTATAAAACAGCAATATTCAAATGTTTTATAGTATTTTAGCTTGAATGACATTTGTAAAACGTTGATTCTGAATGACTAATTTTGGGTTTTTTTCCCGGGGAAATGCAAGGGGGTGCCACAGAGGAATAGTTAGTTTAATTGACTGTGCATGGCCGGAAGGGGGCCCAGCACACTACTTGCACTGCTGAGATAGCTTTTAATAGGGTGAGCTGCGGTTTCCTTCATGCAATATTATTGAAATTTGAAAAGCTTTTCCTTCTCTCTGTTCTTTTTTTGCCCTTTGTCTATTATAATAGTTTATTTCCCCTTTTCTTTTATATAAAAATTGAAGAATCAAGGTTGTCCCATCTCACCCGAAAAATTTTAACTTAATAAATTTATTCACTGGCCCAGCTTTGAGATAAAAAAATTTTAAGCTGTTTTGAGCCCCCTTAAAACCTTTATGCTGATAATGGTACACATTTTACAGCAATTTAAAACATCCTTAAAAGGTATAAAACAAAAGATTGATCTTTATTTGAAATCCCCCTTTTAAAACTAAAAACAAAAAAAAAATTTCAGTTTTTCCCTTTTAAATCCCCTCTTATCTGAAATTGATTATTCAAGCCATGGTTTTTAGGGCCCATGTGGGTAGACCTATTTTTTGGAGTGAATATCAGACAACTCACAGGAGATAATTACACTGAATCAGTATGCCTTGTTACCGGAGTTGGAGAGGATCGTAACACATTTTTAAAGCTAAAAAAGATCTCCAGCAATGTTTTTGCCTATGTGGCTTAATAGATAGGGGGGTATTATTCTGTCCACTTCTTGCCTCCTTCGTCTTTTGTTTTTGGTTCCTACTGAAGTTTATGTGGGTTTTTCTTTTTTTACTTTAATTATTGGTAATTATGCTGCTAATTTCCTGCCATTAGGTGGAAAGGATCCATCTCATTTTGCTGTAGATCCCTACAAAATCTAGTTATGCCCCTATGTCTATTATCGAAGGGCACTAAGTAATAGAGATCCTTGACATAAACTTCTGTCTTTAAAGGGTTATTCTCACCACAATAATTAGCTTTAAACATGTAGACAAAAGTAACTAAAGACTATTACTAAATAAATTGCTGTTCTGATTTTGCTTTCTTTTCTGAGCTAGAACAGTTCTTATCTCCTGATTGAGTACAAAGGCTTCCCTAGGTTACTGACATTGGACAGTCCTACTATACAATGTGTCTCACCCAACGCCAACCCCTTATCAAGCTGCACAAAGCAGCCCTGTTATGTTTCTGACAAGCTTTAATCCTTTAGAGCTTTGTAGCCTTATGCCCTGTTGTTAAAACCCTTACATCATCAATGTCCCTCTAACAAGAGCAGCTAGGGATAGCAGAACCTGTTATTGCCAAATCTCCTGCTGTAGACCACCAACAATCCTGAACAGGACAGCTGGGAGCCTGCAAGCTGGCTGAGAAGAGCCCACAGGCTCTGTGAAACAGCATGGGGTGATACCAACCCTCTTAAATCCTAAACACTTAAACTGCGCTGTTGAATGGTTTTATTGTGTTTGTCCACGTATGCGGTAGTGAATCCACTGGGAACACCGCAAGCGGTGTTGTATAGCAAACGCCAGGTGTGTGCGGAGTCTAAGTAGGTCCCGCGTTTTCACCAGGGTCCGACCGCAATGCAGAGATGGGATTGCTGCGGCGGGATAGTCTACCAGGTCGCAAACCTTGACGTGACTTGTATTGCCGTGGCACTGCCTAAGCCTTGAGAGTGGTACCTAAATATCATTATGGAAGGGCTTGTAGTCAGGGGACCAGGCCGGTCCAAGGTCAGGACAGGCGGATAGGTTCGTGGTAGTGGGACGTAGGCGAGAGGGTACTTCTCGGTACACCGGTAATCAGGACAAGACTTAGATTAAATGCTTTCTCAGTAGGCTAACAGGCACTTCTAAAATGACGCACGGCGGGGGTCACGTGGAGAGGGCTTAGCGCCACATAGAGGTACCGTTTGTCCCAGGACGGACAGCGAGGCGGATTGGTCTTCAATCTCTGTAAGCGATAGACGGATGTGTTATGGGCATACTGTGCCAGGAGGCAGACGGGCGCCAGTGGTTTCAGTGGGCGACGACGCAGAGGTGTGGTAGTCGCGCGCGGGGGTGGAGTCGGAGAGAACGGAGTATGGAATGCCTATTGGCAGGGGCCCTCCCTGATGCGGTGGAAGGGCGGCCTGGTCGGGGTTCGAGAGATTGGAGAGGAATATAGGGTCCAGAGTACACTGCAAGGACACCGGCTACCTGGCCCTTCGCGAGCGCAACCCGGATCAGGGCATTTTTTGAAGGCTTGTCACCGAGGGGTCTGGATCAAGACGTTGGTTGGGCTGTAGTTGAGCTAACTATGGGGACTGTCAGATCTCGGAGTGTGTGGCGGGTATGTGCGATTGGGCTTTTATTAAAGCTTGTTCTAGGGGTTATGGATCCTCTATCCAGTTGAACTGGGGTTGGCGAGGTGTGTGTCGTTGGGGGGTGGGTCTCTCTGCTATCGGCCCTGACCATTGTCCTATTCTCGTGATGGACGAGTTTGTAAGGGATATGGGGTAGAAAGTTCGGTGGGTAGTTTTTTTGATGTCCCATAAAGGGATAGACGGGACAAAACAATGAACCTGTCATCGCTTTTACGGAATTAGTTGAGCGATTGACGGTTTTTGGGGGTTTGCAGATGTGTTAGTTTTTATGAATTTACGGTTTGTCATTTGTTTTGTAGTAAAATAAACATTATTTGCTTTTATTTTCGGGATTGCAATTAGTACCATGGTGGGTATGGGTTGAGGATTGTGACATGCGCAGAGACGTGGATTTGTCGCGGATCGGCGCCGGCAAGATTTAATAGGTCCCGGTCAGTGGATCACTGTAATGGGTTATGTAACATACGTACCATTGAACTGACTGCCCTTCTTTGTGGTTATTCTAAATGTATTTGTGTTCATATGGATGATTCTGTACGATGATATGTAATTGGCAATGCTAATAGTGACATTGTGGGTTAATGGAGAGGGTGTGGATACGGTTACACCAGTTAAATCCCCTCGTTCCTTTCAACGGTTTGTTTCTGTTAGATGATGATAATAGATAAATATAAATGAGCTTACAATGGACAGAATATTCACCATTGGAAATTCATATAACATGTGAATGACATTTATTATACTCCAGGTACGCGTCCTTAGTGACCGACGTATGTAAAGCGAGCAATATTCAACATTATCTTAACTTCATTTTCGTAGTGCTCACTGATTCCCGACAGTAGTGTTCTGATGTTTGTCCTCTGTATCATTCGACAATGCTCTCATATGTTCCACACTTCCATATTTCGGAACACATTACATAGGGGGTTGGAGAATGGGGTTGAATTGTTCCGACAGCGGAGGTCCTGATTCACCTGAAACTGAATTACGGAGAGGAAATACATGCACACACAGAGAACATGCAATCTCCATGCAGATGTTGTCGTCGGTCAGATTCAAACCCAGGGCCCCAACACTGCATGGTTATACATTGCTACAATCAAGAGAAATTGTGACTTCTTAACCAGGATGCCCATCAGGCAAGTTTTGCTCAGTATTCCTGTGTGGCTTCATGATGAAAAATATAGAAAACTTGGCCTGTTTTTTATAACCTGCACTGTTCTCTAGAATAAGCCCCCAAAACTGCCCAAATCTGAATGCCGTAGATAGTAGTCCACTTGAATGTGTTCTCTCCATTATTATCTGTGTTCAGTTCTGGGGTAAGATCAGCCCCCTGGATAATCAGTTTCAGGGCGTGGCATCTCTGCCCTGTTTCTTGGTATGTCCATATTGGTAAAATCATCATTGCGATGTGGGTTTGTTTAATGGGAACTTGTGGATGTCTGGGACAAGGATGGGATGGCGCGGTGGTGGGGTCGGTCCAGCGCGTGTAGTGGTTGGGGGGGGGATGTATGGGGGGTAGACGGGATAAAGAGTCCATATCACTGGTTTGATTGTGGGAAACCCTGATATGGGGGGCGGACGCACTGGTGTTCTTTACCTGTATTCCGGCTCGGGCGGCCGTAGAATCGACAATGATCGTTGCTCTTTATTCTCTTTCTACAATGGGTTACTAGGCTTAGGTCCCCTTGTGGGTTGGTAACGGTGCGCGGGATTTCATCTAGTGTGGGACATGCGGCGAGATATGATAGGCAGGGGCTGAGGGGTTGAGCGCCGTCCGAAGTTTACTTAACAAGTCCACGCCCAGGGTTTGGGCTTAGATACAGCGCAGCGTGGGGGAGGTAAGCGCAGTGATAGGCCGAGGGAGACAACATCGACCTCTCGGGTGCGGAGTGACTTGATATCAGGCGTGTGTTGTTCTATTCCCATCTCGTGGTCAAGCTCCCTGTTCTTCCGGGGTCTTCCATGTGACAGTACGCTTACTTTTGTGATTTATGACTCATCGGCATGTTAATGAAAAGGTATTTACCTACTTTGTTTCTTTTCTTCTCAGAAGCATTCCCTCTGGTCTCTTGTTAGCATGATATGAGTTATCTAATTTGCAGAAGGTGCTGTAATACAAGGAACTCTATTGGCTAATTACAGACAAGCTTGAATCAGATAGTGACAAAAGCTGCATTTATTTTCTTTCACTGCATTCCATATGCTACGTTGAGATGAAGAAATCCCTCTTTTTGGCCATTTCACCTTAGTAAATTTCAGTGGATGATTACTGCCTCAAGTATGGACGCACGAACATGGATCTTGTGACCCATTTATGTTATTTTGGGAGTTAGTGAGGTGGTTGAAATTGGCTCTGTGATCCTGGATGTGGTTTATATAATGTGGGGGGAGTTGGGAGAGGTGGGGAGAGGTTGTGGAGTTGGTGGGTATGTGGAACCGCAGGTGTATGGATGCGGATTTTGGTGTTGTATTGGATGCGGATGGGTAGTGGGAATGTGCGGGGGGTTAGGAGGTGTGTGGAGAGTGTGGGGTTGAGGCTGGTGTTGTGATGTGTGTATTGTTTATCTATTGGTTGGGATGTCTTACTGTAATTCCCTTTTTTTAAAACTTGGAGCTTGCACACATAAACATATTTTTGCATACTATAAGTGAAACTTCTATATAATTATTTGATATTGACTAGATAATAAATCTATTTTTATGCCTAGTTATAGACTTTTTTTTATCCTTCATATGGATCAGGACTTACTGATATAATATAAGCCTACAATTTTACTAACGCTATCATAAGGAACTGTGTTCAGAAGGTCATAGTTACACACTTAGTTTGGATGAAAAAAACAAAGACGTTAAATACCATATCAGCCTTTTTGCCTATAGTGTGTTGATCAGGAGGAAGGTTTAAAATCCCCCATGAAGTTAGAAGCCAATTGTCTGCATTTTAGGGAAAAAATTCCTTCCTGCTCCATCTGGCAAAATCTGATAAACAATGGGATTTAATTACCACCTTCTACCTAGTATCCTAGTCATTATAAGCTTGTTATATTATTTATGCAAGAAAAAAGTAATGGTTATGCTCACCTGCATGACTAATGCACCTGGGAGGGGGACAGTGTGAGAAATTACCACCCGAACAATCGTCGCCGTTAACAAACGCAAAAGAAATCGCCCAAGTGCCGCTACAATATCCTACCCGGTAATTAAAAAATGAAAAAACTTTTATTACGGAAGCACAGATGCATAAAACTTACAAAATAAACATAGGCCCATGCATGAAGAGCTAAAGGTGGAACCTGTCGCGATCTATAGGAAACTGACGCGTTTCGGAGCCGAAGTTTTATCGCCTGACCCCCCCCGCCCCCCCCCCCCCCCCCCCCCCCTCCGCCCCCCCCCAACCCCCCCCCCCCCCCCCCCCCCCTCCCCTAATTGGACAGATGGACGGTTGGGCTCTTGCTTCAAAGTTGGTATTAAGTACTTTCAGGCTCTGATTGCATTTGGCTTCGTGTGGTTGGGTGGTTTTTTGTGGTCGTCAATGTTTTGTGATAGGGTGAGTTATTATCTAGATTGGTTAATAGATCTTTATCAGCGGTTATTTAAATAGCGAATAGAACTAACTAATCTATAATAGATGTGGACGATGGCGAAAACGAACAATGAATGTTCTTGGTCTGATGTTTTTTACACATTTGGCGAAGCCTTAGACTCTTTTTAGTATCCAAATATGTCAAAGTCCTGCTCTTCTAGCGTTTGCCAGAGTACCACGGCTACAGCAGAGTTTCGGCCTGAAGCACAGGGGTGTGGATTAGTACTCCACCCGGGTACCTACTAGTGAAATGGAAAAAAACGCAGCGGGTTGACATGCGTATACATTAATCCCTCTCCATGCGTACTCCAAAAAACTGGGCTTAACCCAATCAGGATCCATGGGTAAAATGACTTCAGTTGATGGTTAATGTAATTTTTGCTTGGGAATCAGAGAGATGTATACTTAATTGCGGACTTTTGAGTGGGACGCAGGAATGTGCGCTATCCTATTTATGCACCTTAAATTGGCGATGCATAACTAGTTAAGTAATCTACGAAAGACTTACTATTACCTTGTGTGGGATATAGACTTATTAATGACTCAATAGCTTTTGTTTCGCCAAAAGCTTTGAGCATGGATTTTTTTTTGATGGTCTCGTGGATCTTTGATGTTTGGAAGTTGGATTACTAGAGTGCCTTTCCGCAAAGGGTTAAGTCGATGATTTGTTTAAAGAAATTCCTAGACAGGACCATCTGTATTTTTCTATTGTACTTTTTTTTCGTCCAACATTATTTGATTATGCTATTCGGTAGTTTGTATGTCATATCTTATATCGTTTTAGGAAATGTAGAATGTTTTTGTATATTTTATGTGCTTTGGTCCCTATAGGTTTATTTCCAACATGTGACCGGAGCTCACTGATATTTAAATGAGCATACGTCATCTGTCATGATAGCTACGATTAAGAAGCTTCGGCTTCGAAACACGTCAGTTTCCTGTAGACGCAGGTTCCACCTTTTGCTCTTCCATGCATGGGTCTATGTAATTTTGTATGTTTTATGCATCTGGACTTCCAATAAAGTTTTTTCATTTTTTAAATTACCGGGTAGTGGATATTGTAGCTGCACTTGGATTTCTTTTTCGTTTGTTATATTATTACAATATAGAAATGCATTCATGCCCTTTTTTTAAATCTTTTAGTGAATTCACCATGACAAGTTCCTCTGACATAGAGTTCCACAGTCTCAGTGCTCTTAGGCTATGTTCACACGGTTTATTGCAGCGCGCAATTCCAAAGCACTGGGGGGCCGGCCCATAGACATGCATTGTCAGCAGTACGTATTCGGTGCTAACAATTGACATGCCAATTCCCCCCCCGAGTACAATACGATTGTATTGTACGTGCTGGGGGATGACACTTAATCCATAGCTCTCTATGAAGCTATAAATTAATGTATTTGTGGTGCGTTTTGCCGCATATTAAGTGCAATACGTGGCAAAATACGTGCGCAATTACGCAAGATAATAAGCCGTGTGAACATACCCTAGATACAATCCTGGGTACAAATAGATCATGAGAGAGATCTCTGTATGGACCCCTGATATATTTATAAGGTTAAATCGAATCCATCTTTTCTCAAACTAAATAATCCTAATTTTGCTAATCTGTCAGAGCCCATTGCTTGTGAACACTGATTGTTCTTCTTGCTCAGTTTCAGTTACCTTGCTTTAAAGCATATACAACGCTTGCTGCTGATATATTAGTGGTGGTAATAACATTTTCCTTGTTTGAAGTGTCAAACTCGACTCGGGTGGTTTTTTCCATATCACTGTGGAAACTGCTGACTTCTCCGGTTGGAAAGGTTGCATTTGTTAAATGTCCTTCAGGGTCATACCTAAAAATAGAAAAAGAAAACACACAAATGACATTAGTTTCCTCACAGTGTCCAAGGTTTCATTTACACAGGTTTATTAGACAACAAAATTCACTGAGATCATAGTGGTAGATAGGTGTCATTCATATAGCGCTGACAACAGCAATTACACATAAGGCAGTAAGAAAGCTCACTGGCACCTTGTATGGCTAGTTTTACCCCTTAATGTAGAATCACAGACATGTATGTCATCTGCAGGAGTTACTTAGTGCAGATCACTGTACATGTATGTGACTAACAGCCAAGCTCCTGTGATGGTAGTTTTGACCCCTTACTGATGGAAAACACCAAAAATTAGCCATAGATGGTAAAAAGTATATAAGTTTTATTGAGAAAAACTCCATAAAAATACACAAATGTAAATATAAAAAGGAATAAAAACACACACCCAAACAAAATGCTGCTACAACCCTCCAAAAACAACAGGGAAAGTAGACACACCCATATATCAGAAAACAGGCTGAGATCAAATATAAATGATACAATATCTTAAAGCATAGCACATACTTAGCCAAGTGTCACCCAGTGTATGGAGGGGAGCAGCACACTAAAGTATACTAGCGTATACTAAATATCAAGGCTGTCTGGTGGTGTCACCATGCCCGCAATGCATTGTGGACACAGTGATTGACAGTCACCATGGAGACCAGTATACAGCAGCAATGCTGTATACAGGTATCCTCTTGTATGAGTGATCTGAAGATTGCTGATACAAATACTCTATAGGGGAAAAGTAAAAAAAAGTTAAAAAAAGTCAAACACAAGTACATGCCACTTCTTCCTGGCATTTATGCGCTAGGGATAATAGAAGTGAATGGGGCCATCCCCAGTCCAGGGCCACCACGTCCTTCTAAAACAGCTGGTGTATTGCGCTCCACACAGTACACACCGCGATACACCTTGTGAATATACTCTAAGGAATACTACTTCCAAAAGGTGATGCGAAAGTCCTAAATTTGTTACCTTGAGTTCATTTGAATACATTTTCAGTTTCAACAAATCTAAATGTACCCTAAATGCAGTGGTTCGCTGTGGTGGGACCCTTAATAGCTGATTGTGGGGGTCCTCCAGCTTGAGCCCTCTATGATCAACAACCCAAAATCTTTGTACCCAATGTAGTTTCTCTCACAATATTTTAATGTATCCTCAGTAATA